>JAGFPH010001845.1:190057-238706 GCA_018207615.1 Philaenus spumarius
TATGTAGACATTGTTTGAACTTTTTAACTACCTCCATATGGAGTAAACTTTGGATTCTTGTTAAGTGGTTTTACAATTTATGACCTGAAGTTAAGTGAATGCTAGAAACCACAGATTTATATTAAAATGAAGAGTACAACAAATAAAGATTAGTCCGGCATTCTACTCTTATAAAGAGGTAGCTTAACCAGATCCTTTTAGTGATCTACAAAACCACACATTTTAATAATTTGTTATAAAGCCGATAAATTACAAGCAGAAATGTTTGTACTTTTAACATAAAGCAAACAAGGAACAGCTGATAATGATAAAACAATTGTATTTGTATAAGTGCTTCACTTGCGTTAATTAATTAAACCAAAGTTCTATTTATTTAATTTTTTATATTTTATGAACATTTAAAATGCCAATTGATGCAACAACAAGTTTGTATACCGCATTAAGTATGTATAAATTATTGTACTAAACCAATTATTTTAAATTTTAGAAATGTAAGAACATAGCATTTGTTTGTTGTAATTTTGTGTTATATTTGTATGCAACCTAACGTAGAAGAATTGCAGTTTTATACACTTCTAGCTAATAGTTTTAAGTTAGTATTATTTGTTTACCATAATGTGTTTTATCTTTATATAGTTCTTTATTAAGAAACTGTATAGTTTTGTAATTAAAATTGTTTATTATTTAAAAGTAATTACAATAAAGATACTTCTGTATATTTTAAAGCTATTTATTTATAATAAGTACTAAACCAGTTTAACTCATTCAATGGAATGTTTTGTTTACTACACCTAAAAAGTGATATGCAAGATCTGTGTTGTGGCTTATTGTGTAGCTCTTGATGTGGGAACACGTTGACTCCCAGAAGCCACTTCTGAACTGAATTCGCAATCAATAAGTGACAATAAAAAAAAACTGTACAGTAATTTTAAGAGATGTAGTTTTGTAAATTTTAGTGATGGTAAGGGTTAACGAGGAGAGAATGTATTCAAGGTAACATCAAATGGTTGTCAAGAGGTAGGGACACTTTCAGGGCCGGTTAAGGTTTTTTTTTGCACATGCGAGATCAAGGTTTGGCGCCCCTCTCTTATAAACTTGTTCGTCTTTTAATTAGTGGGATATTTAATAATATTATTGTTTATTACAAATTAAAATAAACAATCGAGTAGGCCTACATAAATTAGTACATAAGGTTTTAGAAATAAATCAAAATAATGTTTTAAACGAACTGTAATACAACCATAAGAATAGATGATCGATAAAACCTACAAACTGTTTGAAACTTGTCATATATATGTTATTAATCAAAAGTATGTACTTATCTTGAAAGAAATTAACAGCAAACTAAACATAGTACTCATTTTTGTACGACATTACTATTACCGGTACATGACAAAATCAAATGATACATGAATGTGATATAGGGAAAGCCATATAATTATGAATAAAAACCTTAAAAAAATAAAAAACATATCATATTTTATATTTACATTTGATAAAAACTGACTAATAGAATAATAAGTATCATAAAAGACTTCTTATGAACAAACTTTTAAAAACATACTTTTCTCGCCTTAAGCTTGGCAAATTTAATCAGTATCAACAGTTGCCAATGTTGCCATTCCACTTAATCAGTCCTGAGAAAGGGTCGATCGCAGGTAATTTTTTATTATCTTCAATTTGGAAAACTCCTTTCTCCGCTGGCCACAATATCGGGAGGTTAAGCAAAATTCTTAAGGCAACATACACATTGGGAAAGTTATCAATTAAACGGTTTGTAGTAATAAAAGACAGTGTTTATATTTACATATTCAGGGGCGCCAAAGTTTATATTTCAGTTTAATAGCGAAATCAAAACATGAATTTAAAATGAAAAAAGACGCCGGTTTAGTCGGCACGGCGGGCATGTGTCTCATGGGCCTTAAGCCGTCCCTGGACACTTTTCAAAGTTAAACATCAAAATGCGCAGTTTGCCACCAATAAGATTTCTTATTTAAATCTTTTTTGTGCCGAAATGAATCCTGTTTCTGTATTACAGAGCATTGATACAATAAACATAAGATCGTTTGTTTCAATCTAGAAGGGTATAATTTAGTAAGTCAGTTTTCTAGAATGTCTTATAAAGGTAGGGGAGGGGGTAGTGCTTTTTGCAAGGAAGGATACATTTTGATAATGATGAGAATCTTTCTGTCGTTTTGATTTACTGTGGCAAAAATTATGTTTTAAAAGTTTAAAATTTGTTGTGGTGACTTGAACATAAATGATTTAAGTAAATTTAGGTACTCAGACAGACTCTGCTAGACCTTTTGGCTACCTATAATCTTAAATGGTGCATACACTCTTCCACTAGAGAGGTGTGATCCTCTGCAACAGCAACAGATAAAGTTATATCAAGTCCCTAATGATTTTTTAACAGTCAAAATTATCCGGTCTGGAATATCAGATCATTATTCACAAGCACTTAATCTTAGATACTTACCATTCATCAACAAGCCATACTTTAGACAAGTTAGGGATTATCGCCCTGAAAATGTTTTAAAATACTTACTAAAAATTAAAATTGGGGGAGTTTTAATAGCTTAAATTAAATAGATGACAAAGTTAATAGCTATTTACGTTACAAGTGTAGTAAGAGCGTTTTTACATAACGCAGGTGAATGTTGTGCAACGAGCGAAGCGAGTTGCATAATTCACCTAAGTGATGTAAACACGCTCTTGCGTAACGTGTAACGTACAAGATTTTACCTGACCCGACAATATACAGGGGGTTACGTACAATATTTTTCATGTCCCCACAATATACAGGACGGGGTGTAAATAAGTTAATCTACAATATATAAACTGGTTTGTTTTTAAGTGAACTGTTTTTATTGATTACAATAAAATACAGGATATTTTTACTTGGAAACACAACATTTAAAACACAACATAAACCTAGGAACAGATTAAAACTATTTTGAGTAGATGTTGAAAACGCAGTTATGACATGCTTCAAAATTTATATGTTGAGCTGTAACATTTTTACTATGAGTTCTTTCAATGGTTGATGAGGACTGAAAAACAATTTTACTTTGATTTGTTTCACTGGTTGATGAGGGTTAATAACTGTAGTTGCTTCATTTTCTATATCTGAAGGCAAACTATCCATTTCACTCATCTTCTAACAGTAACGTTCTTTTACAAACAAAAGCTAGGTTAGGAAAATACTTTAAAGCATAACAATAACATTCAAGCGCACAGCTGATTTCTAACGTTGAACGTCGTTGGCTCCATAGAGGTATATTTTATTAAGTTGAGCACTCAATGTTATTTGAATGGGTTGCATTACTTCACTCAGTGAAGTAAAATTTCAAAAACTCACTTGGTGAAGTATTAAAACCCATTCAAATAACATTGAGTGCTCAACTTAATAAAATATACCTCTATGTAAAACAAATAAATGAAATAAAACAAATCAAAGTAAAATTGTTTTTCAGTCCTCATCAACCATTGAAAGAACTCATAGTAAAAATGTTACAGCTCAACATATACATTTTGAAGCATGTCACAACTGCGTTTTCAACATCTACCGTAAAATGGGGTGAATAGGAACAGTGGGGTGAATAGAAACGAAAATTCCGAAAAAATTCAACATCATGTAATGGGGAGTTAAAGTATTGTAAACAGGGATATTTCTTGGTTATGGGATGAAAATAAGGTAAGTTTTAATGGAAATGTGGTATTGTGTAGTTGGCAATACTGAGATTTGGATTTATTGGTATTACAAAGAAACTTTTGTTTTAGCTGATTTTCATCGCTTTCTAAACTTTACATGTAAGTACCATACCCAATCACCTCAGATGTTTGAATTGTACTATTTTTTATAACTTGCATACCTATACTCGTTTTTGTGTTTCTAACCATCCTTCAACAATACATTGCCCCAACCATCCTTCAACAATACATTGCCCCAACAGATTCTTTAAGGTAAGACAGCAGTCGAAAATCGGAAATTTTTTTTTTTTTAACCCTTAAATGCATGATTTTTTATTTTTATTTCAAAAAATTATCAAATAATATGTTGAATATATGTTGAATATAAAATATAAAAATATAAAATTGATATTTAAGTATTTCTTTCCAAAAAAACTTTTAGGTTGGTTTTTTTTAAAATATATATATATATATATATATATACAGAAATACTACAGTAAAATTATGCAAAACATCTCAAGCCTTTAGACCAGGTAACTAGTCATATCCCGTCAGCTTGGAAGCGAGCCAACCACCGTTTGCTTTACTTCCGCCCTCCTACCCTCAAACCACAGATATGAAAAGCTACCTGGTCTCACGAGATTTGAACCCGGGATCTTTTGATCAGAAAGATCCCACGTTACCTCTCGGCTACGAAGGCTTGTATAGAATCCAACGCTCTTAGCTACTTTACAAAGCAACCATATTGCCTATCTAGCCCCTAAAAACCGTTGTTACACTAACTCCATCTAGGAGCCTTAGGATCAACTAAAATGAAGAATAGAATGTTGGAAAAAAACATTAAGGCAAAGAACACTGCTAAAAGAAGACTGGAAGTTGTGGAAAAAGAAGAATAACCCTCCTACGGGTTACCTTGATAGAAACAAACGTAAAAAACAATGCCTGTTTCTATTGACCCCGCTCAGTAGGGTGTATAGAAACAGCATATTTTTAATTTTTTATCATTTTACCTTGCCAGAAAAAGAAAATATGAAGCTGTAGGCTTGTAGACGATGGGAAGACCCATAAATCGAGGTAGGTCTCAATGCTATATCTCTTATAGTACTTTTGAAATTTAAACTCAAAGTTCAAAACTGTTCCTATTCACCCCATTTTACGGTACTCAAAATAGTTTTAATCTGTTCCTAGGTTTATGTTGTGTTTCCAAGTAAAAATATCCTGTATTTTATTGTAATCAATAAAAACAGTTCACTTAAAAACAAACCAGTTTATATATTGTAGATTAACGTATTTACACCCCGTCCTGTATATTGTGGGGACATGAAAAATATTGTACGTAACCCTCTGTATATTGTCGGGTCAGGTAAAATCTTGTACGTTACGCAAGAGCGTGTTTACATCACTTAGGTGAAAACATTCACCTGCGTGATGTAAAAACGCTCTTATTACACTTGTAACGTAAATAGCTATTTTCAAACTTTTATGTTTTTTCTTAATGTTGCTTGTCCTTTAAAAAGAATCAAATTAAACAAACCAACAATAAAGTGCATAACCAAAGGAATTCTTGTATCTAGGAAGAAGTTGAAATTGTATTATGAAATATGTAAAACAACTACCTCTCAAGAATTCAAAACATATTATAAAAATTACAAACAGATATATAGATGTTACTGAACTCTTAATGGATTTCATTCATTTTCACTGTTCCAATTGTATGGTTGTTAGACAGGATGTGTTGTCATTGAATATAAAATTCTTCGAAGTAAGGCTTCACGTTATACAACACAAAGTCCTGTGAACAAATATATACAAAATCAGGATGCTTCACGAAGAACCACAACACTTTGCGTCATCAGATGACATAAGTCCTAGATGTTAGCAGACTTTTTTGTCACAACGCCTAACAGGTTGACTGAAAAGGAATCCGTTGTAGGTCGTTCAAAGGTTCAACTCTCACTACTTTTGTGTTAATCATTCCTATATTAGGCCTGTCAAAAAGTCGCTTTACTTCATTTTTGATTAATGGGAAATAAATAGCACTTATAGTGGAACTTGGCAGAGAAATACAGTCTTTCTTCACCAACATTATAGCTGTCTCATTAAAACCTTTCTTTCCCCAGTTAGACTCTAATGTAGCTGGAACCCCTCATTCCAAAGAATAGCATGGTTATTGGCTATGACATGTTCAGCAATCTTAGAACGATTAGCTTCAGCCATCGTTATGCATTTTTTATGCTCTGTAAACGTTTTTTTAAATGATTATAGGGATTAAATGATTGTTTTTTTATGCAAATTTATTGAATGATGACTATTCACAATCATCATTGCTAGAGTTATTAAAAAAGCTAACAATAATAGTAGCAAAAAACTAAGTGTAAAATCATTAACGACCATTCAGATTCCAGATGTAAAAGGCATTTCAGAGAAAATTAGGAGATTAAATTCAAGTTTTTGATTAGAACTATTTAAAAATTCCGAGTTTAAAAAAAAATTCATTAACAATTAAAAATGTTTTGAGTAAATTGAAACCAAAAAATGCGGATTTGGATGGCAAGAATATTGTTTAAAATTTACCTGTCAATCTAGATTGTTGTATGTGTGACAAACTTCTCATCCATTTAAAAAACATGTTTTGGAGCATAAAACGTGCATAATGACCGGCGAAAGTTAATCGTTATAAGGTTACTGAGAATGTCATAGCCATTAATCACGCTAGTCTTTGGGATGAGGGGTTCGAGCTATTAAAAGTGTCTAACTGGAGAAAGAGAGTTTTCAAAGAGACAGCTATAATGTTGGTGAAAGAAAACTGTATTTCCCAGCATAAGTGCTATTTATTTCCCATTAATTAAAAACAAAGTACAGAGACTTTTTGACAGACCTAATATAGGAATTAATAATACAAACGTAGTGGGGGTTGAACGACCTACGACTCATCCTTCCTCAGTCAACCTGTGTTAGGCGTCCGGAAGGTTGCGACAAGAAAAAGTCCGCTAACATCTAGGACTTACGTCACCTGAGGACTAGTGTTGTGGTTCTTTGCGAAACATTGTGATTTTGTATATATTTGTTCACAGGACTTTGTGTTGTGTGAAGCCTTACTTCGAAGAATTTTATATTCAATGACAACACATCCTGTCTAACAACTATACAATTGGAACAGCAGTTTCTAACGTACGGTGGGTGAAGTCCATTAAGAGTTTAGTAAATTATCTACCACCCCATCTAAAAATATCTTTCAAGATTTAAAAAAATACATATTGGTAATAGCTGTAGTTAAAGCATATGAAGTAAACAAAAAATGTGTCAAAATGTGACGTTAGTAAAAGTTTTTTGAAAATTATTAATGATGTTATTAAACGAATCTTACTTCTGGCAATGTGACGTTGGAGCTTGATGGAGTTAGATATTCTGAACAATTACTTGTTGCAGATTTTTTTAATACTTTCTACGGTCAAAATTGATTTCAAGGTAATAATTGAAAGCCATACTCATTCCGAAACACAGATATGGAGTCGTCAATGTTTCTTTTGCCTGTGCATAAAGGGGATGTTTACAGAACTATTAGGAAATTAAAATGCCACTGATATTTATGAAGTTTATGTGAGGCTTCTAACAGTATTCTGAAGAGCTTAATAAACATCTTCAGGTTGTAATAAATTCTTCATTCCCGAAGGTAAATTGCTATCTAGATTAAAATCTACTAGGGTTCTTCCTTTATTTTTAAAAGGGAGAAAGAAATTTTATTAATAATTACAAACCCATTTCAATGCTGTGCAGTTTGAAAAACTGTTTTAATGCAGCTTATATTTAGGTAAATTTAATATCCTTTGTTGTAGCTAATATGGCTTTTAAAAAGGAAAGTCCACTAGGCAGTAGTCAAGTTAATGGACTTCTTATTGGAAGGTTTTGTTAAAAAAAGGGAAGTTATAAACATTTTCCTGGATCTTTCTAAAGCGTTTGATTGTGTTGATTTTAATTTATTACTTAAAAAATGTGAAAATATTGGTATTAGAGGGATTCCATTAGTATATATAAACTCATATCTCTCCAACAGAACACAGTGTGTTAATGTTGCAGGAAGGCTGTCTAAAGAGATTCAGCTCAGACAAGGGTCCCACAAGGATCAGTTCTCGGCCCCGTATTATTTGTATCTATAATAATGATTTGTCATCAAAGGTGTATGCGGATAGGGTAATTCAATTTGTTCAATATAACATTAAGTTTTTGAGTAGATTCTATTCAACAGTTGGAGCAGAAGACTTTTATACAAATCAATGCCACTGGACAGTATTTTGCTAAAAACAATTTAATAATCAATCCATGCAAAACTAAGTACATACAATTAGAAAGCATAGCTCAGATCAAACACCAAGTGTCTCATGCTAGTGCAATCAATAAAATTGTTGGGTCTTCTATTTGATGGACAAGTTGAACTCGCATGACCACATTAATTAGTACAGTGGAACCTCGACAATCCAAACTAATTGTTACCAGATTATCAAACACAGTACATAAAAATGTAGCTAATACACAAATAAATTTAATTCAAATAATGTTTTATTCAAATGCTGTCTATAGGAATAATAACAGGCCTAGAAAATAAAGTAGGCCTATGGTACATTAAATGACAAGTAAAAACTTTTTTCAACACATTAGAAGACGATGAATGAAAATAGTGAACATTTTAATGGCTTTAAAAGTAGATTAATATGCATTTGGATTATCGGATTTCCGAGTGTTCACTGTATTAGTGCCACAATTAGCTCAGGTATATTTATACTGAGAAATTTGAAGCTATACTGTGGTACATCGATACTTTTAACAGCCTATTATGAAAATTATTTAACAGAATATGAAAAGAATGTTTTTGCCATAATGCTTATTGGGTGGTAAATAAAAAACGAAGTTGTAAAAATGATTTCAAGAAATTCGGAGTACTTGCACTTCCGTGAATTTACATACCGCTACTTGAAGTGTTGCTTTTTTAAATTCAAGTGTGATCATCTCCAAAATATGGATATACACACCTACAGCCCATATGAAGCACCAGGCAAGTTTGAGAGTATCATGCCAGGCAGCACAGGTTAAATTTATATGGTAAACTTCCCTCAGAAGCTGGTGCAAAGTTCATGAATAAGCTTCCTAAAATCATTCAAAATTCACCAACATACAGGATTTAAAAAAATAGTCTTAGACAATTTCTATTGTCTGGATCCTTTTATTCAGTGGATGAGTTTATGTATCATCATGATCATACAATTTTATGATAGATGTGATTTTTTCTGCAATGGTTTTATCTTATTCTTACAGATTTTTTTCAATTTTGTGTATTTATATTAATTATTGTATATTTTTCCCTATTTTTTAAGCTACTTGTTGTTTAATTGTATTTTGTATGTATTGTTTCAATGTGTTGTAATTTGTGTTCATGACCTGTTTTATACAAATAATTTTTGTAAAAAATCCAAAATTTATTTTAAGATCTTATTTAAAAAAATCTTTACCCATCTCTCCCTCATAAAAGTTCTCTCCCTTCCAAAATAATAATTAAAAAAAAAAAATAAACAACAAATAATGAAAGATTATAAAACATTTGAAAAGTGTCAAATTGATACATTGGGCCTGATAGTGTAATATTTATCCTATACTCTAATACGAGCAAACTCTGTTTGTTTGTACGAGCAATCTCGAGATCCAGCGGAAGGATTTTGCTGAAAGTTTGGGATTAAAGACTTTTGAGTCTAAAAAATCGATTGGTGAAAACCACTACCTCAGGAAAACTCATATTTTTCTAAACAACTCATTTGAATATTTTTAACATTGGGCTTATGGAGTTTAAAATCATTATACATATGTTTATTAACTATAATAATAACAGTAATCGGCTGATTTCAAGCTTAAAACTTTTTTTTACTTTCTCCACCCTATACGTAGTATATGGAGAAAGTATTGTTTTCGTAAAAATGTTCGAATTTGAATTTTCAGTTGAATTATCTGTTTTGGTGCTCCCAGAACCCCAAAAAAATTTTTAGTGCAATTATCTGTGTTGGTGCTCCCTGAACCCAAAAATATTTTTAGTGGAATTTTTTGTTTTGGTGCTTCCTGAACCCAAAAAAGTGTTTTTAACGTGGTGTCTGTCTGTCAGTATGTATACATGACCAGAGGGGACACTATTGGTCCGATTTTCATGAAATTTGGTATGTAGGTACTAAACCCTAATATCTCCAGGCGTTTTTTTCATTTTTTGGAATTTTTAATTTTTAAGGGTAATTTACCCCTAAAAACCAATAAAAAACGACAAAAATGCAAATTTCTCAAAAACGGCTCTAACGATTTTGATCAAATTTTCAGTATTTATAGTGCTTAAGATGCCAAACAAAATGACACCACCCGCTTTTATCAAAACTTTGGCGTTTCATAATTATGGGGAAATGTAAAAAAATAAACAAGTTTATGTTGTCAATCTAGCATCACGGCGACGGCCGCACGGGGTAGCACAACGGTAGCGAGGATGGCCAGTAATTCAAAGGTCGCGCGATCGAATCCCGCCTGGGACAATAACTTTTTTATACGATTGACATAGGTAGAATATTATTTTTTTGTTTTGTTCTAAAAAGTAGTAAATAAAATGATTAAAAACAATATTATTTTGACTACAGTAAGTTGGGAGAAAGTTTGTGTCAGTTAACTGATACCGTTTATTTTATTTCTAACCTTTAAGATAGGTTTTTGTGGAGAACGACACCTGTTAAAGTATTTTTATTTCGTATTAGAATATACGTACATTAGTTCATATGTACGTAAGTTCGAAAAATATTCATATTTATTCAATATGCGATTTGTATTTACATACATTTTCCTAAAAAAACAATAACCAAAAAAATACCGAGTAATGCTCGGTCGCCCAGGTACTTATTGTTAATTAATTATGTAAATATTTGTATTAATAGTTTTCAAGAATTTCGTAAGTAACTGAATGAAAAACAATTTGGAACAAAATAATAGCACACTTACAATAATTATAACACTTATTTATAATAATAACACATACATCGTAAAATAATAGTTTTTGGTTAATATTTAAATAATATTCACACAAAAATCAACAGAAAAGCTTAAAATCAACAAAATTATCAAATTGATACTTTGCGCCATTTATGACACATTTAAATATTGCACCCGATGGAGGGTTAATGTAGCATTATTCTAGATATTTAATTAATAATGACGTTTTAGGCCAAAACCCCATTATGTTCTGTTCGTATTTTACAAGCATTTCTTAAATGCAATACGAATTTAAAAAATCAGTGGTCGTAATTTTCTTTCCTTATTTACTTTTATATTATCCTTAAATAATAGTGTATTATGATGGAGCTTTATGTACAAAGGTCACTTCAAATTATGCACCCATTGTTCAGGCAGATAGTACGTAGGGGGTACTATGCTTGAGAGAAAAGAAGAGTTATCCTGTAAATATGTTTCTATTTATTTGCCTCGACTCAAAACTCGGTCAACTTAGGCTACTTTCACATGATCAACTTCCTTGTGATAACACATCACACCACTACAAGACACTCTCAACAAAACAACTCTTGCACAACTAACTACTCTATCATAACCCGCCAGTTACTCCTTAGGTTAGGTTTCTATGGTTTCCAGCAACAAGTTAACCGTTGGCACGGATGCATATAACTTTCACGGATAGTTACTTTCAGTTGTGTATCATATTTGAACAAGCAATTCATCGTGTAAAAGGATCCTTAATATATACATGGTCACTCTTTTCACTTGTACCACATATACTGTTTTAAAATTGGATTCTTAAAAAACCTCATAATTAATATTTTATTATAACATTAGTTCAGGAATTAATTAAAGCATGGGTTATAATAATTTAAAAAGACAAAATAGTAGCAAAACCTGAATTATATTTCACAAAATCTTTGGAAATAATATAAATAAAATCACAATAGTAAAAAGGAAAAAACATAATATAAAGTATGTTAAAATATTACATATTTTAAAGCTTTGGTCAAGAATCTTTAAATAAAAGCTCATAAATCGGGCTGAATAAAGCTATAAACATAAACGTATTCTTCTACAAATAGATTAACTACATTTTTGCAAAACATCCAGTAATGATCAAGAATAAAAACCTATCATACTGTAAGCTGCCTATCTATACAATAAAATAATCATATCCAATCTAGCAGAATTAAATTGTACTACAATCCTTCATATCACTAAATTAATTATTGAAACATTACATTTGGTACAAAAACTGTTTTGTAAGATTTTGGATGTGTTGATTAAAATTATTTTACCTAACCCCATCCCAGAACTAACTGTCCTATCCCAGAAGTAATTTACTGATCTACTTTACATCTATATTGATTTAAAGAGTCCGTACATTATGATTACACCATGATTCAAACAGCCGCTTGTTTGAAAAGCTTAGAACAGCCGATTGTTTGCTATAGCAGATTAATTTCATTACTACCATACAAAATTGAAATTGTTTAAATAACTCTGATTCACAGACTAACGTATACTTCTAAATTGTACTAAAAAAAGGAAATTTGTTTTTTCCATATTATAAAAAATTCATATAAGTATCTATATTATCAAATGTATACTTTGGGAAATGCAAAATCTGCGTATTTAACATTTATACCAAGTAAAACTCTGTATCAGTTCCGAATTTCAATGTTTGGTTAATTATAAAATAATATACTAGTTTAAATATTGTGTTGATTTTATTAATTGTACAAAGTTATAGAACACCCTGTAAGATATGGGGTTAGGTAAAATACTGTACATTACATGTGACAACTGCTTCTTTACATCATTCAGGAGAATATACGACTCGTTGTCCAAACATCCCCTTCGAATGATGTAAAGAAGCAGTTTACGTAAATATCTACTAGTTTTGACATTTAAAATATGAAGAGTTTATAGAATTATTAATCTATGTTACATTAAAATTGAGATTTTGACCTATTCCTGAGTGGAAAAAACATTACTTCCCAGTTGTTCACATATTTCTCTTAAATGTGCATTCAATGTTTGTCCTATAGATAAGCGTAATCTTTACATTTGCTCTAACGAAAGACATTTCCAGCGGATCACAATACCTTAATCATAAACAAACAGCAATTCCCAATATGAGATCAGAACAGCTTGCCTTGCAGCAATTATAGTTCAAACATAATTTCTTACAAAAACGGAAACTAAAATTAACCCTTTGCACGCTTATGACAAAATTTCTTGTTCAGTCAGTTTTGCATAACACTCATGTGACAGGATTTTCCATTTTAGTACATTTTGCGTCAATTGTAGTTCTCATCTTGGCAGTTATAGTGTGTAAGAATGTTTGGCAAACCGCAGTTGTCAGCCTTGTGTTGATCAAGAGTATAAAACCAGTTCCGGCCGCTAGTTTAGATAGGTCTGTCTGAAAAGATATACTTCTGTAATACGTGTTCGGTAAAACCTTCTCTTCACCCTGACGAATGTTTTGAAATCCAGCATACACAACAAAACTATGAAAATTATTAGTAAATAATCAACTTTTGAAAAATTATGCCATATGTTTATTTTGTAACACTGATTGTGTTTAGTTTAGCCTCATTTGGTGTACAAATGGCACTGCTGCAGTAAACATTTGAGTTGTCACATATACAACCTACAAAGAGCAGATGAGCAGAATATAAAACAATACAAATTAATACACAATCCATTGTGATACATATTATGTGTTTTTTTTTATAAACAGAAGACACCAAGCTAAAGTGCACTGCTGTTTAAAAAAAATTTATTCAAATTTGTAAAAAAACAAACAAAATAATTTAACATTTAAAAAATCATTGAGGTTGTATTTTTATTTGGGACAACACACTTCAAAGAATTTGAAACACAAAAGAACTTTAGGGATATTGAAAAAAAATGAAATATCACGTATGTTCTTTATAAAGCTTATTTTTCACAGCGTGCAAAGAGTTAATTGTAGGGCGGCCATTCAATAAACAACAAAAATTATTTTTATCGCAACAAATATTAAAATTATTATTATTACAATTGACTGATAGATAGATTTGTAAAAATCATATTTAGTAAAACAAATTATACATAATATTTAGGAAACACCAAAAGAAACAAGAATACGAGAAACAAATTTTTGTCAATACTTCCTTTTATGAAAATACAGACATTTATAAAATAACTGCAGTAATAAAAAAACTTAATGATGCCATTTAGACAATGTTAAAGTGATGCTCAGTGGCTTGACATTTAACTTAATTTCTAAATTGCAAAGATCAAAAACTCATTAGTTAATTTAGGAAATAAATGGACAGTAATATAAGATACGTAGAAAATTCAAATAGGAATTTTTAATACAATGTAAGCTAGTTAAACCTTAATAAATTTAATGTTAATGTCAATGGCATAGAACAGGAGGAGAACAAGATTCCTGAAAATATAATAAAATTAGTTAACATTTTATAAATAAAGAACTTCAAACGGATAAGTACATTAACATTCTGTTTATTACTGGGGCTAGCCGCTGACCGGATTAAACAGAATGTACTCAAAATGTGTATTAATAAGGCATACTACATAAAAAGAGCAACTAAAGTAAATTTAAAATAACATATCTCATGAGCAACTTGTTAACATTTTAGAAAAAAATGTAATGTATTTATAATGTTCTGAATATTTTTACGATTTAGTTTGATTCATCCCTAAACATGACATTGATACTGGTTCACATAACCAACATCGTTTTAAAATGTAAATTACAGCACTTAAAAAATAGAGGGAATCTATGAACTTTAGATTTCAGGTCTGAAAGATTGTGTGAACAGTTCAATGTGGAATACTAACTTTGGTGTGTAAGTCAAGGATGCAATACCCACGTAAGAAATGCTTAGTACTAACCAAATATTTGCAATAGACAAAAGTTTTGAGCTTTGTTTTTCCGTTACAAAATTTCAACACATAAAAGATGTCACACACCCGAAATTCATTTTTCCTGCAGCGCTGAAAAGTAGTTCTTTGTGAAGTCATAATGACATGTAAAATTTTTGCACTGGACACTGGACACAAATATAACAGCTGTTAGAGTTTGTTTCCGTTTGCGATTGTTACAAAGTTTGATATTTATTGCATATCGTTAACCTCAAACATTCTAGTAAACTGTAACCTTTGTAGCATTTATCCAGTATGAATTACACATTGAATGTAATCTTTTTCTGTGATCGTGATTTTGCGACCTGGCACCCCAAACAGTAGACATGGTTTGTGCATAATGGTTACACAGAACCAAATAAATGAAGGTAAAATATAAATACAACTGTTTACATGTCTTGGTGCAATATTAAGAAAATTAAAACTTCAAATTTAAAACACTACTTTCACAGCAACTGTAGAAAAAGACAAGTTGAGAGCAAAGTGTTGAGCATAGATAGCGCTTATAGTTTTATCTTATTTTTCTTTCTAAAAATTACTATCAAATAGTAATTAATTCTTTTGCATACGGTTTGGTTTATGAAGTGAAGTCCAGATTACCTGGTTACTTTATATGATATTGATTCAGGAAAGGGGAATATTTATTTATTTATGTACTGGATTATGTTTACTAGGCTACGCTACACTCAATCCTTTGGAAAATGTGTTAAATAAAATAAATATACTCTTATATTTTTCTTTAGAAAATTTGGGAGTTGGTATAAAATTTGCCCAAAAACCTAATTTTACACATTATAAAAAGAACACTTTTATTAGATTCACTATGTTCTAGGAGTACTGTGGTACACTTAAGAAATGAAATAATAATACACACACTACCAAAGAATTTTGAAAATAACAAAGTTAATTTATTTAGTTATGTGATTAATAAGGAGGAATACACATTTTTGGGATTGTCTTTAAATTTAATTATGTTCATATCTGAAGACGATAACATAGTTACTAAAACGTACATAAGTAAATAAATTAACTTTGTTATTTTTTTAAACTTTGTGCTATTATTATTTCATTTATTAGACTAAAATATTAAACCATGCATTTTTATTGTTTATGGAAAGTAATATTATTATTAACTGACAACTGTTACCGATAAACGGCTAATAATTTGTTGATGCACTAATTTAAACTAAATAAAACAGTAGTAATTAAAAGCGCAACAAAAAAAACTTTTATAAATTAGTCTATAGATATAAGTTGTATAAATGGTCTAGTTATTATTTGAATCACCAACATATTTCAGGAACTTATAAAAGTATGTATATATATTTATACATCTTTCAATTTGGACCCAACCACTCAGTTTGTATGGCCGTGGTTACTGGAAATTTTTGTGGCCTAAGTTCAATCCTCATTCCTCTAATTGGCTTTCTATGCAATTATTTTGCAGAGGGTCTTCTGATACACAGCAATAGATTACACTTTTCTATAAATTTCCCACATTTAAAGAATCATAGTTTTGGATTTACAAATAAATCCTGTCAATGACTACACTTGGGAAACTGATTCGGATTTTTATTTTATAGCATTTAAATACAAATTATAACATCGTATGATTCAAGAAAAAATACTTTATTATAAAGCAATTATTTAACGTAATCACCAAAAACCGAAAAAAGGCAACTGTAATTTTATTTCTTGAATTTCATCGAAAACAATAAATACGATGACTTCAATATAAAATATAAAAATAATCTCGCATATAGAAACTGTGTTTCTACCCCAAAATGAATGAACCATAACGCAGTTGCGTTCTAGCAAATCTTTGTACGTGTAAAACACTCATACGGAACGTATGATTTTGCTGTAAACCTTTCTTATTGCCAAATAATAATCGAAATCAATATATGAAAAGTTTATTAGTTTGACTGAAACTTTATTCTGACGGTGTTAGATGTTGGGGCGAGAGTAAAACCTCTTCTTCGTCCGACAATAGTTGTAGAATAAGTTCGTATAGTGCTTCAAATGCTTTCCTGTAGCCCGCATCAGAGAGATGCAGGTAGTCCGGCATATCATGATGACTAATACTTCCATCTGGTTGTATAAGGCCTTTGTCTGTTTTTACTATTTCCACTTTAGGTAATCCCGAGGCTTTGTTTCTAAGAAGTTTGTTCACAATAACATTTTTTTCACGGAGTGGATTCTGATGTTGTCCTCTTGGTAACAATTCCTGTAACACATAATCTATGCATATTAAATAAAAGACGTTTTAAAACTATTATTATAAACAGGAAAAATATTATATTTTTTTCCGCATATTACTAGGTAATATGTTGAAATTTCAAATCAAAATTTTGATATTAACAACCGATAAAGAAACAGGTGACAATAGGTCACATTTCACTATCTTGGGTATAGTCTTACACAACTAATGTGACAAAAAATGTCAATCAAAATACAAATTATTTACAAAAAAACTATACTACAATTATTTAAAGAATATGAAAAATTCCTTACAGTAATAACAATGTACGTTTCTGGAAACCGTTCTCGAATTGTATTCATGACTTCAACTATCCCATCGGAAATTTCCTCAGCAGTGTTTCCTACGTTGTTAGTTCCTACATGGACTATCACAACCTAAAACATGAAATCGAAAATAAATATTAAATAATTGGTTATTAACTTCAGAAATTACCTTCTTACAGGTTGAAGAAGAAAGTTCCTTGTGCACTTCTTTACATGACTATACTATATTCTTTATTGAATTTTCTAGTAACTTAATGTGTACATAATATTTTTGTAAATACTGTTCCTGTATATTGTCTTAGTGTTTTATTTTTTGCATGCAATTAAATGGAAAATGAAAGGAATGATGGTTTACAAGGTAAATATTAAGATGATACTTCTGAAAATTTTTTTCAGATTTTTTCAAATTTTAATCTTATTGAAGAATTTTTTTTCAATATAAGCTTCTACAGCACAACTAAACTGGATTCCGCGTTCACCGTGCAGTACAGAGCCCCCATAAGCCATGTTATCCATACGACAGTCTGAGCCAACTAAAAAACGTCAACTCCCATGCAACGCTCGGTCAGTTGACGCAACCCGCATGACAATAAACGTGATGTTCCCTGTAATGGTAGTAGCATGTCTATTCTCCCGTAAGACCTGTACTGCACGGTAAATGTGGAATCGAGTGTAGACAATGGAAAGATATTTTTTTAAAGTAAACATATGTAAACCATGTGGTATTCTGAGCTAATATCACATGGGTGAGCAGCAAATTCACATTATACCTTCAATAAAGATATTTTCCACCAGCAAGTAACATGATGTACCCTTCAAATTCAATAAAAAGATTGGTAAAAAGGCTTGTTAAACTTATCTACAGACTAGCACTTGTTGGTAACTCGAGACAAGTAAAAAGGTAATCCCACCATCTTTTGTAGGAAGTAATGGAGCGAGAATTGGAAAGTCGCATCTTTGGCTTCAAAAACTAACAGGCCTACTTTACAGTTTTTTATACAACTAAACGGTAGAAGAGTGCTTTTATCCTCGATGCTTTTAACTTCTGTGGTTGAAACTGTAAAAAGTTTGCTACTTTTGGAAAATTTGACCTTATTTTATTTTACAATTAAATGTGAGGCGTAGACACTATGAATAAACATAATGAAAGTTTCTTGCTCAAAAGGATAACCAAACTAATGGTTCATGACTATTATCAGTCTAAGATAAAAAGAAGAACATTTCTTCAAGGGTTAGCCAAAGAACTAAGTGCAAGGACTACATGGTAACTCATGTAACTGTAAAAAGACAACAGCGATCTGCACTAGCTACAAAAGGCATTTGGTATCATTGCAACAGAACAAATGCTCTTCACAAACACAATTTGCTATTTATAAATTCTTCATCTGTAAAACATATTGTATCCACACTGTGTCCAAAATGAAGAGATAGAAGTTTGTGATAATTGCGAAACAACCAGAACAAAGAAAGAAAATGGGTGTTTGTATTATTTTTAAAATTAACACTCATTATTGTACTCATTTTGTACCAAGTTAAGAAAAATAACATCTTCAACTAAACTAATTAAAATTGCTTCTGTTTAAATATTATTGACTTATTATTCTTATTTCAATATTTATTATTTGTATTTCTATACGTGTCACAAAATTCAGATTTGTTGCACTTAAATATATTAGCAGAATAAACTTCAATTATTTCATTGCAGAAGAAACCCCCGCTACCACCTCATCTTCTCCCATTTATATAATTTTATTATTTGATAAAATTTGTAGGCTAATAAGTTTTATTTTTTACTTAAAAATGAAATTTGTTAATGCCCATTAGAACATTAAACTTTAATTTTTTTCTCGTGCAGAAGAAATCTTTGGGCCATCTCTAGTTTTGAAATCAATCTCGAATGTTACAAATACAAAAACCCTTTTGTAACAGTAAAGTATACAACAATGTGTTATACAAATAAAATAAACAAATAATTTTAAAAAACTATACATATTTACCATAAACTTAACTAAGAATGTGCTTGAATTTATTTACAAGTCATCTCATTGAAATGCCTCTCAGAATAATGCTTGGCTATATGACTTCTTTTTACACGCTTTATATTAGCTTGATCTGTATCTATGTAACAGAATCTTTCAACGTAATTTTCACCAACTTAGACGTCTGAATAATTTGAAAATTTGCCGCGTACCAATGGCGATACAATAATTTAAATAATCCCTCCTCACCTAAATTTTACATACATTATTTTAAATCTATTGTCACTCATACTATACTGTATAAAAAAAATCGAGTCTCTACATTGCAATTATTTTGATTCCGTTTTGAGACTAAAAAATAAGAAAATAAATTATAGTTTAAAAAACTAAAAGAAACACGCTTTAATAGCAAACCGAACTAAAAATAGAAAATATTTTTTAAGTAGGGCCTATGAAGAGTTTGTTTGACAGTGATAGAAAGTCAAGTAATTCATTAAAATTAAGTAATTTGTAAGAGTGGGGTGTGTTTTACTATATTTTTATAATAACTCTACTTTTATAAATAGCTACCAATGAAATATGTGTAACATTTTATGCCAAGCACCCCAATCTTTTTTACTATCAAATTAATTATTGTATTAATTATTAAATTCTTATTTTAAACTTATTACAAATTATTTAATTATAATGAATTACTGGACTTTCTATCGATATAGAACAAACTCTACATACTTAAAAATAATTTTCTTCTTTTTAGTTCGGTTTGCTTACAATAAACAAATTATACCTCAATAAACATGATTATGGGGTGTGCACTGGGTGGCTGTAAAATAACTTGCAATCCACTTTACCTTGGTTATTTGTTAAAATAGTTAACCCCCCCAGTGGCAGACTGCCCAAAGTAACGTTCTCTCAGGCGCAAGATGCAGCTATTTCGACAATTAGCGAGAATTTGCATACATTTGCATTTTCGATTAATTAATTCACTTAGAATTATCCAATCGTAATAAAACCGGCACCGTTGGAAAGAAAATGAATTAAACTTTAATTTTTGTATTTAAAACTTTTTCATAAAACATATATTTACATACGTAATCATCGTTTCAAAATTGTAGAATGTCAAACAGCTGTCTTCCGTGCGTCATCGCGATGTTAAGAAGGTAAAACTTCATAATTTTCAACGGTCTGCAACTCCTCACAGTTGTCAATTGTCACAAAGATCATCACAGCATTGGATTCATTAGACTTTTATCTTTCAAGTGGTATTTTTAAATCATCTGTGACTTCTTTAGGTTATGAGATCTAGATTTTAGAATAAAGGCTTGTTATTGGTCTAAGATTGGGCCAATAAGGAAGCATTTTTTAAATCGATTTTTACTATCAGAAATCGATTTATCCCTAAGATGTGTAATATACCTTTTTTAAGATAAAATTCCATAGTTTTAGTCTATGCATTTCAAATAATTTAGCCATATTAGGTTGGTACAAACTGAACTGAGAATCAAGTGTTTTTAGAAGTTTACGGTCGCCATTTTCCAAGCCGGTTACCTAACTATTAGATGCAAGTATTTTTTTTCTTGATATTTTACTGAATTGAAAGTGTTTATAGTTTATAAAACTGTGTTATATTGTGTTACAGTTATAAATAAATAAGTGTAGAATGTGTTATTGTGTTTTTTATAAAGTGTTGAAAATAGTATGTTCTAAATAGTGAGTTTTGTTTTATTTTTTGCAGATAGACTAGGCTAAATAAAACTTTAACCTATAAACTATTTTATAAACTTTTTATAAATAACAAATACAGTATTGATAAAATGGCAGATAGGCCTAGAGTTATTGAAAGGTTATCAGAAATTGATTGGTATAATAAAATTTCATTTTGGAGTAAAAAATATATAGGAATGTTTGTTTTGAAAATATGCATGTTTTATTAGCGTTTTTTGTAGTTTGAACATAAAAATTGGTATTTTCAACTAAATAATTTTGAAATTGAAATATATTGTTACACATTTCTCTTTATAACTATTTTCTACAACTGTTGTATATCTTGAAAAAAATTACAAAAATATTTCTTCAAATTTATACAACTTTGTTTATAGGATTTTTGGTAAAAATCGTGGAAAGTTTATACATTTTTGTTCGTTTTGTTGTATCTGATTAGAAAATGTAAGGTTTTTTGTAATTTCCAATCTTACAGTTCATTTCTATCATTTATTCTCTACAATTTGGTATAATAAAATTCCATTTTGGAGGAAAAAATATATAGGAATGTTGGTTTTGAAAATAGACCTATTTTTTAGCGTTTTTGTAGTTGGAACATAAAAATTGTTATTTTCAACTGAAAATTTTGGAAATTGAAATATATTTTTACACATTTATATATTTAGAACTAAATTACAAAACTTTTGTATATTTTGAATAAAATTACAAAAAAATTTTACTATTTTTTATTTAGGCATAACGTTGTTTTTTCCCCTTCCGTTTCTGAACATTTTTTGCTTTCTAAGCTAATAACTTTTACAATTTCAAAATAAACTCATTTTTAGTGGGATATTTGAATTCTTTGAAGTCTCTTCTACAAAAAAGCTATGGAACACCTTAGTATTGGGGTTCATTTACTATTTTTGGCGAATTTTTAAAAATATGCTAGCAAAACGCTAAAAACAGGCTTTTCAATTTTAGCTTTAACCATGCCACTTGGAGGGTTAAATGCTGTTTGCGGCAATTTTCGTTTCAGTGAGGGGCTGCTTGAGAAATGTAATATTGTTAAATTTTGGTCGTAAGGGGTTAGCGGGAAGGGTAACTCAAAATTTTCAAATGGGACCAATAGTCATCACTGTAAAGATCCTGTTGAGACAAGGATTTTCACATAAAAAAAATTTTTTTAGGGCACCCCTAACCAAAATGGTGACCATTTATGTGATATTATTACAATAGTGAAAAATCAGATTTCACTCTGTCACAATTTAACATTAATTGATAACATTTTCCGTTTACTGGAATTTTCTGAAATAATAGCCTTTATAGTTTGTGTTATTTATTGAACTTGTAATTAGTTGAGGACTGAAAATTGTTTTAAATCAACCACAGTGCTCATTGAACATCTTTTAATTTTGTACATAATCACGTTTTAGCTCCAATTCATAGTTTTTGACATATTAATGAAAAACCAATATAGTACCTAACATATTTTCGGCCACTGCCACTAAAACTGCCTTTTATTCATCAGGTCTTTTGGTTTTTTCATCACTAGGCACCTATAAATAATTATGAAAAGTTTCAAAACTACTGAATTTTTAAGGTGTAAGCTTAATTTCACTGGACTATTAAGCTTGGAACTGCCTAGATAAAGTGTTCACATTTATAAATGAGTATTTAAACAAATATTTAAAATTTCTAATTAGTACAAACTTTATAACTATGAAAATTCCTCTTAAGGCAAACTCTCTTAAAAAAGGTGTTTTCCAAATATTATCCTTTAAAAAATTTACAAAAGAAGTTTGACTTTTTACTTGTCAAACTTGTTATCCAATATCAAAGGCACGGTGCATCTCTTACAATTGAGCGTAGTTAAGTTTGACTGAACATTGTTTTTATTGAATAAACAATAATTATAGAGCTTTTGACATTTAATAACTGTGTAAAAACATTACCTTCGGTTTAATATTATCTAATGCTCCATTCTTTAACCTCCAAAGAACGTTCTGTACAGTATCACCAGATATTCCAAAATTAAGGGCATGTAATGGCTCAAATAGATCATTCCATACAGGTCTTAATTGTAAATGGCTAAATATGGAATCTCCAATGAACAAAAGATCTGGTTCTTTATCTTTAGTTTCATCTAAGTGGTGATTATGCTGTAATATTACAAACATATATTTAGTACAAATATAACTATATATATTTTTAATAAAACTAAATTATACAATTAATCATGAGAACTATACTATTCTGAAATTAGTATTTGATTAAAACATTGTAGCAGTGAAATATTACCTGTTCAAACAGTTAGTAGCATTTTAAATCTAAAAAATAATCTGTTAAAAATTAGAATCAGAGTTGAAAGCCTTAGAAGACCAGAAGTTTAACAAATAGATAGGACTAATAATGCAAAATACTGAGTAAAATAAATATGAGGGTACCGGTATTTAAAAGATAACGTTAACATCATTCCATGACTAATCAACTAACCTTTTATGAAACTGTTATATTTGTTCTATATTATAATTATTATATATAATGTGCTTGACTGTAAGAAGATATACTTGATAGAATAAAACTTGGGCTCTAAATCACACAAAAAATACGTTTATTACTCAAATGCGTTTCAATTACAATATCGTCATCTTTAGTGATGCATGATCTACATCACTTGATGAATCCTTGATTATCCTAGCTACAGTAAAGATCGCGAAAGAATACCGTTGAGGGACGGGCTTGTGTACACCGAGACCTTGAACGCTCCAATCGCCTTAGTGCGACGTTGTCACGTTCTTCCCACGCTTCTAACTGAACGCGGCTGACTCAACGCATTTGTAATTCTTTAAACTACACGCTCAAGCCTCGAGCGATAAATACTAGGAGTGTTCGAGACTAGTAGAAATGGCAATGCTACTATTGAAATCCTATTGGCCGCCACGCAACGGTATTCTTTAGTGGTCTTTAATATAGTAGTGTATCACTGAAGATGAAAAAATTGTCATTGAAAGCATTTGAGCAAAAAATTTAGCTGTGGGATTCTATGTTCAAGTTTTATTCTATAATTATTATGTTTATGTCAAAACTTAAAACTGATGATGTCAAACTGTGAATGTTACTTTTTAATATTAATACATTCTTATCAGCCAAGCCAACCCTTCATAGCCGTGACACCCTACTGAAGAGACAAACTTGACCTTCAACGATCTCGCTCGAGTCTACAGTATTACAGTTTACTATAGTTTGGTGTGTAATAAAATTAGTTTTAAATAGTATAGTAGCTGAGTAGCCTACTTAAGAGTATTATTTTGTTTGTGCGTTTTGGAATTATATAAGAATTAAAATTACAGTAGATATTTAGTTTCAAAGTTTTTTCCATTAGTTAAAAAATGTGTGTAGCCTACTTTTAAGCCTACATGTTTTTCTGTTTTTTTACAAAATTTTAGAGTGTTTACTTCACTTTCACTTAGTATATATAGAGGTATGTAGCTTTTTTACTGCTTGTGTTCGTTTAACATTTAAAATATATATTACTAAAGTTTGTTTCATAAATTTCATATGTTGTTGTTTCGATAAAACTCTTAGTTCCCAGCCCCAGGTTAGGCAAACCAATCTTATAGGTTTAATATACATGTTATTAAAAAAAGGTTATAAGGTAACAGTTGGTAAAACTTTGACGTCTTTGATATACCAGGAAAATTTAAATCTAATATTCAGTTTAAATATTATGCAAAGTAAAAGTGAAAAGATACAAATATATGCTATAAAAACGCAAATAAATTATGTTTATAGGCTAAATGTATCAATTTTATGGAGGGTTTAATAAACATAAACAAAATTTAAACGATTTTAATTACTACAAAACATAATTTTTGTAAGGTTATCAGAGAAAAATTTATAAATCTGAATCCTGGGATCGAAGATTGACCCCCGGCCCGAAATCCTGGGATTGAGAAAGTGGTCCGGGATTAAAACCGCTATTTTATATTCAAGTACCTATTTCATTAGCCTATAGTAAATGTATTTTGCCATCTTCCAATTTTTTTTAAGGTAAAAACCGTAGTGGTTATTATTACATGCACTTTATTATTATGAGCACTTAATGCTTCTAAATCTACACAACATACACATACAAGTACGACAAATAAATTATAACACACTGCTAAAACTAGTTTACCAATAAATATAAACATGTAAACACTAACAAATAAAACATTACCATATTACAGAGCTGTACAGGGTCTTGTTGCACAATTTCATAAAAAATATTAATAAAACTTCATACCCAGGCCTAACAAAACAAAAAAAACAAAAAATTGAATGCTACAAAATCTAGTGTTTGCAAAATATTACTAAATTCAGCTAATGTAGAAAAGTTAGTAGGTACCAAATAATAATCTGGAAATCAACTTAATCGCCTAAATAGAATTGTATAGGGAGAATCTTTCAAGCTGATATTTGATTCACTCTTTACAAAATATACAAAAATTACTTAATCGATGTACTAGTGTTGTTACTATATGGACATAATGGTGGATCCTCATGTCAAATCACAGTCAGATCACGTGTCCAGATCCTTATTGGTAGTTTTGAATTGTTGGGGTATTGCCAGTGTATTTTATTGTATTGTGGATTCTATTTATTGCTTGTTTTGTTTCTTTAATTATTGTTGTTGTGTTCTCTGACATTTTGTGTATAGCTGACTGACATACGTGTTTTGTTCAATCCATATAAGCTATTGTTAACATAAGTTCTCAGTTTTATTACTATCTACCATTATGATTTACCTTTTATGAGTGATTGTGGAGTAGTTTTGTGTAATTAGATGTATGGTGATTTTTATTATTCAAATTTTAATGTACGTTTTTTAAATACTTTGACCATGGCTATACAATTGAAATTTTGTCAACAGCTTTATAAATAAAATGAAATGAAATGAAGTCCCATGAATAGTAAGCATGGGACGAGAAACCACTTCTTTTTCTTACGATTTTTCCGAAACAAAGATGTCCATGAACTAATTGTTTCCTTTATCCTTTGCAATATAATGTTCTGTACCAATCTTTCGTCCCATTCTTTAAGTATGGCTTGCTTTAAAATATACTTTAAAATTCAGGTGACATTATACCCTCTATAACTGATACTGGTAGAAATGTAGCTTCCTTTGTAGCAAAATCTGTCTTATTATTCCCCTACATTCAAGTGTGATCCGGAACCCAACAGAACAACACTCCAGCCAAAGTCTTGTGTTAGCATATGTTCAAACCATACAGTTTCATTTTAAAAGTACATACATTATTTAATATCGAGTGTTAACGAAATTTTAAGCTATGTGTGTTCAACAAAATGTCTACTGAAAGGAAGAAAGTTGTTTTAACAATTTATAAAAAAGTTGGAAATTGTTAAAAAATGGCATTTGAAACAAACAGTTGTGTTTTTATTACAGTAGAGTGTTTGAAACAACAGTGTGGGACATTTTCAATCAAAAGGACAAATTGATTTTGTTTGTCGGCGTTTGATAGTTCATCGGCAATGAAAAAAAAAGAAAGACAATAAAAGGGTAAACATACAAGAAACCTGATGCTTCCTCAAGATGGCTTACCAGGTTTAAGCAGCACCATGGTATACATGAGGCAGGATTACGTAGCGCGGGAAGCCAAACAAGCTCATGATGATTTTAAAATTGAGCTTGAGCAATTGATTTCAGAAAATAGTTATTTACGTAGACAGAGAAACAATGCAGATTAGTCGACATTTAATTGGAAATATTTACCCAACTCGTTCACTTTAATAATTATTAGAAACTTCAGCCATAAATTGAAGTGAAATTAGCATGTTATCCTATAACATAAACAAAAACTTGAAATTGCAAGATCTTGTAACTTCATTACGGTACTGTAAGTTCAGACATTTTAAATCGATATTAGAATGTTCACAAATCTACAACATCACAGATGATTGGCCGGCGCAAGTTTACTATTCGATCCAAGGCTAACCTATGGCAACAGAAATGCAAGAATAATAAAAAAAAACCTAAAAGGTTCTAACCTACAGTATTTAGTCACAGTATGTTTACCTGTATTCAACATTCAACAGTAGAATGTAAACCAACGTCGTTGTCTGCAAAAATATTAGGCTTGGGTGGAATAGTAAACTTACGCCGATAGGCCTACTTAAGTGCAGTAAATTATACAATTTCATAATTCAAAAGTGAACATTAAGCTAACTTCTTGTAAATATAATAAAACTACATATAAATTTAAAAAACCTAGGTCCAAACTAACTTAAACCCTTCTGTTCTTAACGTAGGCCTATCCTCAATATACATAATCTTTTGTCTTACTAACGTATGTCAAATTCAAGCAAGGTGAATTTCCATTAGACGCCTCCTAGCCATATTGCGGCAGGGGTGCCAATCTACAAGCAAGAAAATACTTTAGAACGTAATCATAATATTTAATTCTAATACTAAACGTCTTAAATCATTGTAAGCAGCAAATTTAATATTGTAGGACTAAAAAATTTTATGAAAATTGTATGAAAAACAACATTTTAAAAATAAATTTACTTCATGGAATGTTAAATAATATTAAGATTTATTATTTTACACAACATGGTAAAATGACAAGATTACAACACTAGGCCTACGCTATTCCAAAACTTTTAGAGGAATATACAAAATGTAAACCAAATAATAACATTGTTATATATTTACCAGGGGCATTGATTACCGGTACTGTTATGCTAGGTTTTTGATAGTTCATTTAAAAGATCAGCTGTTTGGTGTATTATTGTAAAACATTTTGGATTAAAAAGAGATATCAGTGTTCAATGTAAGATGTTTATTTCTTTAATATTTTTAAAGTACCGGTATTTAGTTACATATTTGGTAATAACATTTAGTTCATACACAACAAACATCAACTGAAACATAACATTAAATTTAGGTTATAGTTAATAAAACTAGCCTAACTTACTTACTAAACACATCGCAAAAAAATTACTATAAAAATTCTGTTGGAACTCACGACTGGGGAATAATAAGATGAGGACCAATGGGACAAAGTAATTTTCACCCAAGTGGACCGTTATTTTTAAACATTTAAAAAGCTTATCTTATATTTTAGGAACCCCTCACAATTACAGATTTAATCAGTTACTGTATGCATACATTTGCAGCACTAGCACTATTCTTTCATGAAAATAAAAAGGTCTGCTAAATCAGCAGGAAAGTGTAGCCGGCGTAAGTTTACTATTCGACCATAGCCTAATATTTTTGCAGACAACGACGACGTTGTTTTACATTCTACTGTTAAATGTTGAATACAGGTAAACATACTGTGATTAAATACTGTAGCCTGGGTTAGAACCTTTTAAGCTTTTTTTGTATTATTCTTGCATTTCTGTTACCATAGGTTAGCATAGGGTCGAATAGTAAACTTGCGCCGTGTAGCCTATTGTAAATAAGCCATTCAAGCAGTAAGCCTATATAAAATGTATTTTATTTTAAATAACTAGGTAGCATAATTGTTACATTAATTGTCAAAAATTAATTTAATATGTAATTTGTATCTATGATAGCTGATTTGCAACATTACCAATCACTAACGTTCCATTAAATTGATATGATTTGCTTTTCATGGATGCATTTTATTTCTGGGCATTTATATTTTGTAATTAGTGTTTCCCAATTAGAATCATATTTCAATGTTAAAACAAAGATCATGGGCTTAGTTTGCCAGCACTACCGTTTTTTTTTTTTAAAAAAAAAGGTCGCGATATCAACAGGGAAGGCGTATAGTAAAACTTAGCCTATTAAGGCCTTGCAGGTTTCTCACTATATTATACAGGCCTAGTATTATTCTAAATCGACATAGGATTCCATTTGCAGTAGGACGTTTGGTACATTTTCCTTTCGAAATCATAAAAGAGACCAAATAATCTGAGATGTTTTAAAAGTCTAAAATATATTACACACTAAAACAACAAATTGTCAAACTAACCTGGCTCATCCACCTCCCATCTCCTTGGACATCTTCACTTGGAGCAGGTATTATACAAGGATTCATTCCTAAATTTACAGACAAATATTTGTAATATTTACAAATAAATTATTAAGTTAATAATTCATTCAATCATAAGATAACCACTGAAGAACAAATAAAAAATATGGTAGAATCACTTGTCACAGCTAGATTTGACAATAAATAGGATGCGGAAATCGTAAGCGTTAACAGTTGTTTTATAAGCGGCAAAGTTAAACCTCTTCTAAAACAGCTGTTTGAAAGAAAACCTATGGTTATTAGTTAACTGCACATTTGGGTTTGAGATAAAGCATACTGTTTTGTTAAAACATAGTTTAGTATTTCGAAGGGCTACTAAAAATGACAAAGTCTGGGATAATGATTCCACAATACATTTAACAGATTGGTTCTGTGATCAGCCATCTTTGTGGGACACTACTTCCCCGGATTACAAAACAAAACAAACCGGATCAAGAAAGGTAAAAATTTGCTCACATTTTTGTCCACCTGCATAAAAATTCTCAAAAGTAATTATATTATAAATTTGTACTTTTTTTGCACCAGTTTGTTCCCTCGTCTTTTAAAAAAAAATTTTTAACGCCTACGTTTTGTTAAAAAGTGTGGGATATAAGATATAAGCCTAAAGCGGAACAAAAATATTACCGTACAAAATTATGTTATAATTAGTTTTGACAACTTTCGTACTTCGGTTACAAGTGTTCACCTGTTCCCTGACTGTTGTTTTACGTTTTCATCAAAAACACTGAAGTGGTCAACAAAACTAGGTGGCACAAAAAGGTACAAAACATGTTCAAAAATATGTGATTTCCCAAAATAGTTTTGAGTGTTTAGGAGGAGGGGGAACTACCTAATTTTCCCCTAGTACCTACCACTTAACTCAAGATTACTTAATTTGATGTAGTTCTGGAGTTCATCAACCAAAGATTCACACATTTTTGGAATAATCTTTAAAATAGCAGATTTTGAATATACCGTATTTGAACAAATAACTTAGACTCTGATATGAATCTGCACTAGCCAGAAATCTCAAAGCACAAGCCAACTTTTCGCACACGGGTATTGCATCCTTGAATGTAGTGTTCTCTTTTCTCAATTCTTTGGCCAATCATACACATAAGATACCGGTACCGTACTCAAAATCTTCACTTTTTTCCGTATCAAGTTTTTGAAACTATCGTCACATCTTGTTTCATAACACAATGAGGGTTGTACATCATAATCACCAGCATTTAAGTCATTTAACCAGTCACTCCCACTGTATTTTTGCCTGGTTTGTAGCGATGGCCTGATCAAAAACTTCCGTTTTTTCTGTGAGCTGCCAAAAGTACTATAATTGCTGCCGCTAGCAACTGATCCTTCCTCCTCGACATCTTCTATGAAACTAATCTGCTGCATTATTTTTGCTACATGTAACATGGGTCCATTTTGGTTAAAACTGATAATTTAGCATTTGCTATATAACTTTTGCTACATGTAACTGCTACATATAGCATAAGTAAACAACAGGTTTTGCTACATTAGAGTAAACCCGGCTTTGGGTCCATCATTTTTCGGAACTATGGAAGTTTTAAAAACGGTATTTTTTACATTTTTCTACTTCTTGTTCATGTTTTAACAGGGCTACAGCCTCACAGATATAACGGATCGAGCTTAGATTTTGAACACACATTCGTTATGCTCCAACGAAGTTTCTTTTGTGCAATTGGCCACTCCCTCCACACCCAACCCAAGTGGAATTAACTTTTTAGGGGTCAGTTAGAGAAGGTTTTAAGAGCATAAAATTACTGTACACTAGGGTCAAAATCTGCTAGGAAAATTCATCTGAGGACATGGTCAAAATCTGAACTTGATCTGTTCAGTAGAAACTGAGTTAAAATATTTAAAAATGCCTTTTATTTTCCAACCATTTTGATACAAATTTTGAGGAGTCGTTATTAGAAATAACAAACAATAAAATGTGTTTCGGAATTCTTATACGAAATCATAAATAACCCTAACCTTCCACACCCTGCAAGTTTTTCAATTTTTATTTCCTCTTTCTCCATTATGGGATAGTTGATGGTATCAGAAATAACATTATAACTATCAATCCATTAAGATGTGATTGTGATATACCCCAAAAACAACCCTGATGCAAAAAAAGAGGTTTTCTTGGAGGGAGCTTTGTTAGTAAAAAAATCTCTGAAGCCAAGTCATTTTGGTTCCTCGCCCCGTTATAATAACTCCCCGCCAAACAGTTTTGAAATAAATTTACACAGGGTTCTATACGCACATCCAATAGCATGCTAGTTTGGTGGAAATGCATACATATCAATCCTTTTGCAGCTGATGAGGTTTTCTTGGCTGGCAAATTTGTATAACAAAATTGTTCTGGGGAACATATAAATACCTGTAGAGTGTTTGAGTGAATGCGAAGCTAATATGGCTAGAAAATATAAATAGGTAGCCTACATTACTGTAGAATACTGGTAAAAATACATTTACTGTATATATATATGAATATTAACGCCTATCCGTACATTTTTATAAGGAGACTAGGCCTACATGTTTCTCCTATTTAATTAGGCAGAACCCACAGGGCTTGATATATAAATAAAGACTATAACTGCAGTCATTTTTCGCAAATAACTTCCAGACTGAGATATAGGCCTATAATATTTAATATATTGATGGAAAAATCTCAGTCATGTTTGTGTATAATGAACAAAATCTGACAAGGGGAGAGTAGACGTAGACATGGGGAGGATTTTACGAACAATTAAAAACCGTTAAAACTCCCTCAATATTAAAAATATTTCATCAGTTTAAAGTTATTGTCTAATCTTATTAAACAATAATTCTTGTTTATAAATTTATTTCGGTGATCTCGCTAACGGATCTAACAATTTGGGTGAAAATTTGCATATAGGGGTTTTTTGACGTCAGGAACCAAATGCGCTAGGTCTTATGTCTGCAAAAATGGGCTAAGTAGTTCTTTTTGCCTATGTAAACTCTGAACTTCTTTTATATACCAACTTTGAAGTATCTAAGAGGTGAATAGATACATTATAGATACAATCCAGATGTTTTACAAATAGATGTTAATCTGTTAATTTTAGCTCCAGATGTTCTATAAAGGTAATATAAATCACGGTATATAGAATACTAAGTATCACAATCTAAGTCTCCCGATGAATCTTCATGGTTTTTATAGTCATTATAGTTGTCAAACATATCTTTAGCTCCTCCACACAGACACAGTTCAAAGCATTTAGATTGTAGGCAAGACATTTACTTGGTGGAGCACACTTTCTTTTAACACAAGAGCACCTAATAAGCTGAATTACTGTCATTCCCAACCACAGTTAAATGGTGATCTGGGTAGGGTTGATCAGCATTGCACCATTATATGGTTTGAAAACGAACTCTATCAACATTATGGTGTCAGTGATGTTCTTGATGGTGACAAGTTTTCTACTTAAGTTTCTTTCTTTGTGAACATCCACCTCCTCAGCTCGCCAATGTTTGATATAATACCCATTGAAGACTTTTTTTTTCCCTCCAAGATAAAAATAAACACATTTTTCTTTTAGTTGCATACTGAACTGCTTTATCGTATAAGTAAGCTGTTAACTCATCTTTATTCTTGGTATGAGATAATAATAACTTCATAGAAGTGTTTCCAATGTACGTTGTATCACTGATATTGTACTGGAGTGGTTGTGTGTTGGCAGTTCTTTTCTTACGTATAGAAGATTTCAGTGAATGTTGTCTATATGAATTGAATTGAAGACCAAGTGGGTTTCATCATAACGTCATAGTGTATTTTCCAGTTTCTTGTTAAATTCATTTGCAAGATCACTTCAGGTTTTAACAGTAGGTGTTTTCTTCATGGCTTGTAATTCTGCCATATCATCAAGCTATCGTGAGCTTATGGGATGTATCTACTACTGAAGAATGACTTGAAGCGATAGGTATCTGATTGACAGTGAGTGTAGGGTATCAGTTACGTCTCCTAAATTCATAAGTATCTAGTGCCTCCTTCAGATTGATATCAGGTCGACTTCTTGTCACAACCAGCAAACGTGTAAAATCAGAGATCGATCTGCTTTTAGCATTACAATTGTTCCTCCCACTTTTGTAGATACATTCTTGAAAGCAGATTTATAAAATTTTAATTTAACTTGCTTTATCCCCAGAAATACGTTTGGTCAGACTCAACTCGATCTGAATGTCTTCGCTGAAAACAGCCTTTGTGCTGATATTGATAAAGTTCTTATCATCATATATGAAATCGGATAAGTTGAATTTTTCACGGTGTAGAAGACTGTAGTTATACATCAGAAATCTGGCATTTTGACTTTGATGTTGTAAGTTGTTGATGATGTAAGGGAGCATGTTCTGTCATTTCTGACAATTCTATTGCTTCCGTTGCTGGCCTTGATGTTCAGGAGCGATCAAAAAACCTTCCAGTGCATTTTTTTTTTTTTGTAATATCAACAAACCTCCTGCTACCTTCATTGCTCTATTTTGGTGTCGTAGAGCCTCATCTGCACCCAAAGAACAAAATGGTACTTACTCTTGTTTACTACCCAGTCCTCTTTCATAAACTCTCCCCAAAGATTTGGGCTTGTCTTGATACCAAACTATCATACTATAAAACATATGTTTATTATATTTTATTTTAAATTTAAATTGCCACACGTTGCGGAGCCAAATTTATAAAACAAGTTCTATTATTCTGTGAGAAGCCTCACGTTGGGAAAGCCAAATTATAAAACAAGTTCTGTTTTTATTTAAAAATAGCCAGACGTTGGGCCGTCAAATTTATAATACAAGTATATATTTTAATACTATACTTTTCCTTTTAAAAATTGCCCCACTAGTTGTGGAAACCAAAACTTATAATATGATATTAATGAATTTTACTATTCTATTTGTTCCAAACTTCTACAATGACTCACTCTTTATGGTTAACAAATTCGTACTTTATTAAGTTGAAATTACTTTCTCTTTACACAATTATTTTTTAAGTTTGTTAGAGCACTGAAACAATATTATTTTCTTTGGTGTATAGGCTTAATATACTAATGACTAAATTGATATTCTCTCTCTCTCTCGGGTTAAAGAGTACCTGGCTAGTTAAATATGCAATCACTTAATATTACACTTAAAACTACTACAAAGAAATATTACAAACTAAATTATTATTATTAAAAAATGTTCACTATTATATATATATGGCCAAATCGAAGTTAAATGAAATGTTCTCAAGTCTATTAATTTAGAAGATCAAATTTCTGGTACTTTGTTATATGGGTTGGTAAAATTGGTAGAATATTACCTAGGCTGCAGATTCTATTATGTGCTGATACAAACAGGTTTACTTATTATAGCTCTGATATTTAATTTTAGTTTTCTTCTATTCAGTGTTTAAAGTCTTTAAGTCAATTCAATTCTTCTTATAAATTTGGTTTAATTTACTGCTCATCAAAATGCAACTGTGTTATATGGGTATTCAGAAAGGACTGTAAAAAAGAAAGCCTATAAATTTAAACAATTACCGGTACCGCTTCAAGAATCGACACGGCCATTTATAGTTTAACTCCATAACTTCTGTTAGCAGTGTTCATTTGCTTAGCGTGTATGTAGTCACGTTTTATTAAATATAACGAACTTTACAACTACCGTTATATTTTATGTCCTTGGTATCACTTTTTTAATTGTATTAAATGTTTATTTCACTTTGAATTGTTAATAAAGTCCAAAATATCCATTTTATATTTTCACATAACAGTGTCATATTGTATTTATCACAGATGTTCCTTTTCTGCTCCTTTTCAATGATTACAGTTTAGACAACATTGGCTCATTGGCATCACCTTTGCCGTGAATCGAGTTTGTCTCACTTACGCGCAGTGTTGCCAGGTCTTCCGATTTGTCGGAAGATCTTCCGATTTTTCGACAGTTATCGGAAAAACGGATTTTTTCAGATATCTTCCGATTTTTTCCTCATGCTTGAAAACATAATTGCTAAGCAATTTGATAGTTGCACTTTACAGAAATCAGTTGTGTTCAATTTTCACAATGACCTACCCCATCAAACAACTTAGTTTTTGTTTTAGCATTGTTTGCCATGCGATCTGCTTGCTAAGTAATTCATGAATAATGTTCTTCGGAAACCTAGATTCTCCTTATGTCATAGTCATATTGTTCCCGAGTCATAATGCAGAAGTAGAAAGTGTTAGGGGCTAAATAGTTATACATAATTGACACTATTGTTTTTTAGACTTAATTTTAAGTATAGTGTATTTATTCTATACATTATTTTACATTACATATTATTTTCTTCCGACTTTTCCTACAATCTTCCGATTTTTTTGGGTCCAACTTCCGATTTTATTTTTTTGCACCTGGCAACACTGCTTACGCGACTGTATTCTAGGTTATTGAAACACACTAACTTTTTTTTTAGAATTTTACAAGTAACTTAATCATTTATAATTCAAATTATACACAATGCTTCTACTTAATTTATAATTTCATTTACACTAAAACTAACTTAATCTATATCGGTTAAATACAATGATTTTGTTCTTACTTGCCTTTGTTTTTATAGGCTAATTTTTATGATTAAAATTTGATTTATTTATGTTATACGGTAAGTTTAATTTAATTTAGCTTAAGATTGTTATCATTTGTGTATTTACTGTGGTTTAATTTACTCATTCAAAATCCCAAAGTTACTTTATTAAGGTATTAATTTTGACTGCTCTAGGCTAGGCTATATAAGTAGGTTGGTAGGTAGGTAGGTCTATCTGAATCTTACATTTCATTGTATTTTTATTTGTTAACCAGGACTCTTTAACTTTGAAATTATTTAGATATATACAAAATGTTACAATACTTGCATAGTTTCTCAAGTCAAGAGCAAAGAAATATATGACAAAATCTTCCAATCTTCAAATGAAGCTAGAAATAGCTCCCAATTATCAGTTCTTACAGATAGTATGCACTGTAGTTCAACATATTTCCAACCATTTCTGTGTATTGGCGAGTAACTTTAAAGGTGGATTTGTACTCTCCTTCAGCTTCAGCATTATCAAACTCTTCCATTTTCAACATAATTTTCAAGTTTTTTAGAGCAAAAACAATCTGTTTATGAATTGAATCAACATCTGCAATGTTGCCTGTCTACAGGGCAGCAATTAACATTTTGATCTCTATGTTTAATTCATCTTTTATACCTTCTTGGTAGGTAAAACACAAGTTGGTATAGCATTTACATAAAGCTATTCTATTATTATGTACTACATTTATTGCAGATAAAAGTGGCAGCAAATAGACTAGGCAATAAATAGGAATTAATAAATATGTGTCATGGAGGAAAACTAGTGGTATAACTCATATAAACGGTAAAAGTTATGAACAATTTATAAGGACCAAACTAGTTCTTTTTCTCAAGCTCAAAACAAATATTCTATGCTCATTTTGCTTATGAGCGCTATGGAAGGAGTTCATACGGCCATCTTGAATTTATGACATCATAAAAATGTGTGTGGAGGAGACAAAGATATGTTTGAAAACTATAATGACTATACAAACCATGAAGATGCATCGGAGGAATTGGATGGTGATGATAATTTGTTTTAAAGAAAATCATTTAATCTTAATAATGTTTTGTTTACCAATACATAATAGAATGGAAGATCTTATACAACCACTACAAGATCCTATTACAAATTTATTATACAATAGAGTTAGATATGCTTCATACATAACAATATAATATCATTATTATTTGTTCATTAATGTCAATCAATAATTAATGTTTGTGCAATATCATTGTAGCCCTACATGTAGGCCCATGTACAACATAGTAAATATAGTAAAATATTTCATTGTATTATTAAATGTATTCTTGTATTATTACAGTTATTGTGAGTAAATACGGTAACACAGAATCATTTGATCCTGAAAAATGTTCTAAATGATGTATTGATGTTGACAGACATCAATGGCTGTGATTTGGATGGATAGATAGAAAACCCTCCGTCAGGAACAGTCAACCCGCGGACCCCGTCGTGTTTAAAGTGTTTCCCCCTCCAGCCACCACCATTGCTGTACCAGCAGACCCCGCCCTCGTTCCCACTCCGTAAATAACAACAGCAGTTCTGCCAACGTCTAGCCTGTAGCGTAAAATTATGGAACCATCAGAAACTATCGTGTTGTGTACCTAACCGAACCTAACCTAACCTTTCTTTCATTACAAACAAAAAGAAATCTGTCCAGTGGTTAACTCAGAATCTTTGGATTAAATAACACCAGTATATTTTAATATATAGGATAACTTTTATTCAATCTACTCTTTACAGATTATAACTTCATAGAAATAATTAAATTTACTCTTTCAAGAATTCATATATTACCGGTATGAAATTATATTCACAAAGTACTAACAATGAGAAGATTCGTGGTTTTAAATTGTCGTATGTTAGGAGTGTTATGGCATGACGGGGAGGGAGCAACCTTGGTCAGAGGGCGTGGTCTGCTGGTCCAGTAATGGATGCGGCAGGAGGGGGACACACGATGAATTCCCCCGCGAAATACTTCGAACACAGCGGGGTCCAAAAACGGTAAGATATGAAAAAATTATAATGACCAAACTTGTTCTTCTGCTCAAGCACAACAAAACATACTGTGCACATTTTCGTATGAGCACTCTAGAAGGAGTTATTCTTCATGTTATGAATAAATTATACAAATGGCGGCCATCTTGGATTTGTGACGTCATAAAATCCAAATGGCACAAATTGAAAGTAAACACCCGGTACAACACCATTATGTAGCATATAATAGAGTCCACATAGTCGCACCTTCCCTTTAAAAAAATCCCACGGCATACATTATGCTCCTCGACTTAGTCGACTATACCCAAAAGATGGTCTTTTCATGAAGTCAAATAAAAAATAGAACATTTAAAATACTCTATATCCTTTTTAATTGTAACATAGTTAGGCTTGCACATAACTTACACGAATATTATCATAGTATGTTATGTTTATTCATTAACCATTTAACAGCAAGTGGATTTTAAATTCCGATTCTTGTATTATAGCATTCCATTCTTATTCTAGTTTTAGTCTCTCCATTTTGGTGTACATCAAATTGAGCAAGGCTGCAACGTGGAGTTGTCAAAAGAACAGAAAAAATACAATACTGTAATATCCTTACTTATTGAGAATTACATAAATAAAACATACACAATGATATAAAATAAATAAAACATACAAACAATACAAAAATAAAATTAATATACAATCACCAAGTATTCTTTCAAGTAAGTTTGTTTGACTACACAATGGAGCTAACGTAATTTTATATCTGCATAGTAGCCTAAACACCGCTCTCAAACAGTATTGTCTATGGAAGAGGTTCTGCAGAATGTTTTTTCTTATAGAGTATTTCTAATGTTTAACACTATAACTTGATGTAAAATGTAATAGAACATTAAAATAATAATCAAAATCTATTCTTTTTTTAATTCTTGAATCAAAATCTACAAGACAGTCTACATTTTAGGTACAACAGTTTTGTAAGAGGAAGATTTACCCAGATTTTACATAATATTCCCAGATGGTTGCATCATATCTGAGGTAAAATATTTGTTCCAGAAAAATTGAAGAGTATGTATTTTTAATAGTTTCTGAATAATTAATCGAAATACTAGGCCCTTTTTTGTTTAGAACTGAAATTCGTTTAGTTTTATTGAATGTTAGGCTGTATAATTGAAAAACATTTTTCTGCCATTATTAATATCGATAACGTGGATTCTTCAAAATCTAATATAACACATTTCCAAAAATGTTAAATTGATTTATCACCTACAAACAGAATATAAACCCATGCAGTGGTAAGAGTAGAATATTTTCGCTTTTAAACAAACGGTTGTAAATTTAATTTTATAATTAGTTTTTTTAAACATTTTGCTGTCTAATGGCGCATACATAAAACAATTTCAACGTGGAATCACACTAACCTACACCGTTAAAGAAAAGCAATGGTTCTCTATCTTAACTATCTACTTTAGTCAACTAGCCCTCAGCAGCCGGACTCGGGTTGCACTTATTCTAATTTTTTTTTAAAACTAAAAAAGATTACAAATACTGATACCAAATATGGCATATTTACATCAAAAAACAAGTTCGTGGGTAGAATTGGGAAAATTATCAATTCTTGTAGGAGTGTCAAATGAGCTGTACTTTTGTAATAATGCATACTTTACCAATTACTGCAAACTTCGTTAGCTTAACTAGTTTCATTATTAAAAATACGTCTTGTTAATTTCCCATGGAGGAAAGTTATTAAAATACATTTGTATGTATGAAAGTGTTTTACAGTCTATTTGCACATTGTATGTGTGTCTGTGTGTGTGTTTTTTCCTGGAGACAAAGTTAAATGATGGTCCTATCCAGACCATTCGCAATCATGTAGACCTTGAGCTAACTGTAGGCCATCTACAGGAAGCTTTAACAAACTCTTATGAGAGGAATTGCTGCATGTTCAAAGCTCATCCCCAGGTTCGGGGACTGCGGTGGAACCAGACTCTGGAATCCCACCGTAGGCAGACTCGCCAAAGCTTTAACAAGGCCAAGCGGTCTGATAACCCTGGAGACTGGGAGGAGTTTAGGCAAAGGCAACGTAATTATAGACGAGAAGTTCGGAGGGCATCTAGATCCTCTTGGAGGACCTTTTACAATGGCATTGAGACCATCTCCGAACTCTCACGACTTCAAAAAGTACTTGTCAGAGACCCGGTAGGAAGACTCGGTCCCCTCAAGCTTCCATCAGGGGAAATGACGGAAACGGAAGAAGATACCCTGAGGTATCTATCAACAACACACTTCCCAGGATCTGCTGAAACTGTGACATTGCGGGAAGAAAACATCCCGGATGTGACAGGGAAGGTTGACTGGGAAATGTCAAAGAAAATAATAACTGGTAACAGGGTCAAATGGGCAATAAAGTCCTTTGACCCTTTTAAAAGTGCAGGACCAGATGGAATATTCCCAGCTCTTCTTCAGAGGGGCGGAGATAAGCTGGTGCCAAGGCTAATAAAAGTATTCAGGGCATCTCTTGCTCTAGGACACATACCTAGGTCATGGAGATTAGCGAAAGTAGTTTACATCCCTAAACCAGGGAAAGGAACTTATAGTAATCCAAAAGACTTTCGACCTATTAGTTTAACATCATTCCTACTCAAAACGTTGGAAAGACTGATAGATAGATACAAAGGGATGGAGCAGTGGCTGCAAATCCTTTTCATAAAAATCAACATGCATACATTGCAGGCAAATCTGTCGAAACAGCACTCCACCAACTGGTAGCCAGGGTGGAAAAGGTGCTGGAGCAGAAAGAACTTGCGATGGGAGTTTTTGTGGACATCGAAGGGGCGTTTAACAATACCTCCGTCAAATCCATGACAGACGTATTAATCAAGCGGGGGGTAGATCACCCGCTGGATAAAAGCTTATCTCCAAAATAGAATGGCGATCTCACAATTAAACAGTAGTGAAATTAGAATTGAGGTTGCGCGTGGATGCCCCCAAGGGGGAGTTCTTTCACCTCTCTTATGGTCTATGGTAGTGGATGATCTGCTTGTGGGACTAAATGAGAGAGGAGTTTATACCCAAGGTTATGCGGACGACATATGCATTCTGGGAATAGGCAAATTCCCAGGGACTGTATCTGACATCGTCCAAAGCTCACTCAAATGGTTGGAACGCTGGTGTGAGAGAATGGGTCTAGCTGTAAACCCAGGGAAAACAGATCTCATTCTCTTTACTAGGAAACGTCGGACGGATGGTCTGTACATGCCCAGTCTACTGGGACAAAGACTTACATGCTCCGAAACAACAAAATACTTAGGTGTCACCCTAGACACAAAGCTGATCTGGAGTGAACACATAAGAAGAAAGGCAGCAAAAGCGTGTAACGCTTTGGGCATGCAGGAGAGCGATTGGAACCTCATGGGGGCTTCGGCCCCAGATGATGAACTGGCTCTATGTTACTATAATAAGACCGTCTCTAACTTTTGCCTCTATAGTCTGGTGGTCTGCTACCAGGAAGGAATGGACAAAAAGAGAACTCAATAAAGTACAGCGCATGGCCTTCCTTGGAATCACGGGGGCCATGAGCCCTACCCCCACAGCGGCCATGGAAATCCTGTTGGACCTCCCACCTCTGGACCTCATGGTACAGGGGGAGGCTAGTAAGGCCGCAATGAGATTGAAAACAGGAGGGAGTTGGTCAACATCTCTTGCAAGAAATGGACACGATGAGTGTCTGAACAAGATACTGAAGTGGGAACCGATGCTGCAAGCCGGTACGGACTACACGACTCCTAAGTATAATTTCAATAGCAAATTGGAGGCTATTTTTCCGGCTCGAGAAGAGTGGCTACGGAAACAAGTAGATCTTGGAAATGGACAAATCTGGTTCACGGACGGGTCTAAAACAGACAAAGGTACGGGAGCCGGAATGTACATGCATAAATTACCGTACACCCAGGGAAGATACTCTATGTCGCTGGGACTATACTCTACGGTCTTCCAAACGGAGGTATACGCAATACTTGCATGCGTAAAACGAATAATGGAATCAGGAAGCATGAGCACAGATGTTGCGATATGTTCTGATAGTCAGGCGGCTGTAAAGGCCATTATAGCTACAAAACTGGTCTGGGAATGCCAATTACTGCTGGATAAGTTGTCAAGCAGTAGGCAAGTAAGACTTGTTTGGGTGCCTGGACATGAAGGAGTGGAAGGGAACGAAATAGCAGATAAACTGGCTAAGAGAGGAGCAGAAACTCCTCCGATGGGCCCAGAACCAATGATAGGAATATCAAGAGGCTATGGGAAAGAAATTGTAAGAAAAAATGTTCAATCAGGACACTTGCGTAGATGGAGAGAGACGGTAAGAGGTCAGAGACAGGCACACGACTTCATTGAAGGCCTGGATGGACACATAAGCAGAACACTGCTGGGTCTTGGCAGGCCGGAAGTGAGATTGTTGGTCGGTCTACTGACGGGACACAACTCTCTGAGGAGGCACCTCCACCTAATGGGGGCTGGAAAACAAACCCATTATGTCAAAGGTGTGGAGAGAAGGAGGAAACTTCTTTCCACGTTCTATGCGAATGTGATGCCCTCGCATCAATGAGGCAGAAATATCTGGGACAAGGATACCCTGACACCAGTCATGTACGAGAGGAAGGCCCCCGCGGACTTCTTCGTCCGCAAAAAGGGCGGGTTTGATGTGAACTGCTGCCTGGACATGGGGCACAGAGGACCTCATGGTTTAGGTGCAGTGGGTCCCGGTGGTGGATCACATAAACCCCCTAAATAATAATAATACAGTATATTTGCACATTGTATGTGTGTCTGTGTGTGTGTGTGTGCGCGGGCGCGCACGCGTGATCTAGTATGATCGTATGTAGACATTTTCCTTGCAGATAAAAAAATGATAGCCTATCGACGTCGTTGAGATTGACCAGAATGAAGTTTTTGACTAGCCTATTTAATTCAATTCCTTGTACGAATTCCTGTTTTAAGACCGTTCATCATTTCTCTCTGTCTGTCTGTTTTTAAGCGGTTATGACCAAATGCGTTGTTAGATGTTTAAAATTTGGCATAAATGTTCCCTGAACTCAGGAAAAATGTCGTATGTGCAGGGATTTTTGAAAACATAACAGATTTAATATTATTATACACCTTATAATGAAGTATAAACGTATATACTCAAATTCTAAGATGTTCACTACGTCAACTGCGGATGAAGGTTATTGTACATGGTTTCAGATTCTTGGTTCGATTCCATTAACCAATAAACTTATTTTTACTATTTTTAATGTTTTCAATATTGAAATTTGTCATATCTTTATTCTTGGTTCGAGCCCATGAACCAATAGGTTTTTTTACTTATTCAAATGATTTCAATATTAATATGTGTCATTATCTTTATAGGGTCTAAACTTTTGCTCTCTGAGATCTATAAATACATCTTTAAAACATCTGTAAAGTAATTCTATAAAACTAAACGTTAACAAATTGAAATAAACCATAAACAATTCGTTCAAAGTAAATTATAAAATTTTAACCTGTTCAAAACTTAGTTAAGTTGTATTTAAAAATTTAGTTTAGTCAAAATTATAAAAAAAGGAAGACATAAATATAATACGTACAAAATCTCTTATTTTACAAACCTTTATACAAACTACTTATAAGTTATAAGCTAAATTATTAGAAGAGTCGAAAAAAACACTTGAAAGCTTCGTTTTAGGCGTAGACCTGTTTGTTATCAATTTTTCATCGACCGTTCGGTATTTCGTCTACCAAAAATCTGTTTATTTCTCAGTTACAGCCAAATGATTTGTTCGATTTTCTTCAAATTTTACATGAATATTCCTTGAAGTCATTTCAAATGAAGAAGTGTGTAATAATTTTTATTTCTCGGGTCTTTTTTTTACGCAGATGCAACAAAGGTTAAGGGAAACCAAAATCAGAGATGAAAAACATGAATCAATTTTGTATAATAGGTTCTGTGATTATTTGTGAATTTTCTTTCATATCTCTAGCTCGAATTTGATCTAGTCCTGCAGTTTTTTTGACATTGAGATTTGCACTTATATTACTGATGTCGTCGATATTAACAAGAGGACTATGTGAAGTGAAAGAGATTTATGAAAAGACTCATTCGTATTCAACAAATTTGTGTTGTGATTGGAATAAAGGGATGCAAAATAACTAGCAAATTGATTTGACAGATCTTGTACATTATTTAACTGAAACAAGGAAATGATAGGCCTACCTTTATCTATCCCAGTTTGTTATTTTTCTATAACATTAAATTAATATTATGCCATATGTTTCGAAAATCATTCTTATTAGACAAAATCCTTTTTCATAAACAAAATCTTTAATAAAGACCCGATTTATAGAAACTACAAGTATTAGTGTGCATAATCTCCGATAATAGATTGTAATTCTTACTTTTTAAATGCTCAAATAAATTGGCATCAAACTAATGAGACTATTTTACTCGTGGAATTCAAAATGATCCATAGGTGAATGATTTTTTAGAATAGATTTAGTCAAGGGAGGATCCAAAACGTCTGGACGAGGGTGGCGGTTCCGGAAGAGGGAGGGGATATGGAATACCACCAGGGGAACGGGGATGAGGTCCGGGTTTTTTTCTTGTTGTTAAAATCATACTTATAAGCAAATAAATCATACAAATTATAAACATTGGTACTGATATTTATTTACATGGATACAAACTTGTATGTTTTGTAATAGCATCAGATAGTCTCATAAAATCACAAACCTCCACTCTCCACTGGCACAACTTTGAGCCTGAGATCACACGTGACAACGAACTAGCAAGGAGCAACTCAGCACACGAAACACAGCACACTCACTCTCACTCACGGGGATGCGGAATACTACCCCCCCCCCTAGCAAAAGCGGGTCGCCGGATTACTACCCCCCCAAGCAGGTTCCTACGTAATTTTGACGTCAGGTTAGGTTAGGTTAGGTTAGTTGCCAACTAACTGCTCCCATATTAGTTAGTTGGCAGATTTCGTGACGTCACGTTTCACCTGGGGGGGGGGGTAGTTTTCCGGGGGGTAGTATTCCGCATCTAAGAATTATTCGTTGGATTGAAGATTACAAAACGCATCGAAACTTGAGTGTGCGTGACTGGAAAACTGCCCCCCGATCTCTGACGTCAAAATGACGTAGGAACCTGCTTGGGGGGGTAGTTTTCCGGGGGGGGGGTAGTATTCCGGCGACCCTCACTCATTTGCACTAGGTGGGGGTGTGCGTGATTGTGTTAGTAGACAGATGTCAGCTAACCCGCCTGGCGCTATTTTCCAAATCAGCATTTTACTTCGTTCAACATTTTCTAACAATTTTTATTTACTTGTTTTTCATCGCCATGTAAAGATGTTTTTCATTCAAGCTTGGGCTACATTTACTTTCAACCCTAGAACTGGCTTTGTTAATTCAACCGGATTTTTGCATTTTGCAAGCATTTTTTTTCAAAAATTCAAAATATAGTAATTTGATCCCAATTCAAAAGTAATAAATAGCTTTTTATAGAAAAAGGATCAAAGAATTCATATTGATGTAAAAGTTTTAGCTCAAGTAGGAAACATAAAAAGAAGTATCCTACGTTTTTTTTCTTCAAAATATAAAAAAGTTTGTAATTTAGTTCTAAATAAAAGTGTATAGAAATATACATGAATTACAAATAAAAATTCTGAAAACACCAGTTTTTATGTTCCCACAAAGAATTCATATATGCAATTAAAAAATTTATTGATGTGAAATTGTAAAAGTGATTAGCTCAAGAAACAAAAAATGTTTAGTTACGAAAGGTAAAAGTTCAACTTTAGGCCTACATAACAAGTAGTACAAATTTGTTGATATTATTTTCATAAGAGCAAAATAGTTTCGTAATTTAGTTCTAAATAGAACTGTATAAAAACATTTACAAATTTCAAATTTCTTATGTTGAGAACACCAGTTTTTATGTTCCAAATACAAGACCGCTAACAAAATTAAGTCTATTTTTAAACATTATTTTTATGCTTTACCCAAAAATTAAATTTTATAATAACAAATTGTAGAGAATAAATCATAGACATGGGGAAAAGTAACGGATAACGCTCCTATTACTTTGAAGAAATGTAAGTATTTCTCGGAAATTCCCGAATAGAATCCGAACACTAATTGAGGTTTACCTAATACCAAACGAAAATATAGAGTTTCTTTTTCAAACTGATATAGATATCATTATACAAATATATCGATTGCAAAATGTGCTTTCTCATTGGTTGAAAACTGTACAATTGCAAGGGTTTAAAGAAAACTTTATATGTAAAAAACTATAAGCGTAACGAATAATTGGAAGCCAGTTTTATAAAGTTAAAATCTTGACGAATCGAAAGGCGGCCTTATATATTTTTCAAAACAACTCTGTTGAACGATTTTGAGCCTTAGAATAGTGATAATATTGTGTCATTTATTTGTGTTTTCTCGCGCGGCGTTAGCTGTTTAGAAAACTACAATTTTAAACAATGATTACATATGTAAATATACGTTTTAGAACTAATTTTAAAGTACAAAAATCAAAATTTTAAATATTTCCAGTTCTAGGGTTAATGTAGTTTACACATTTTTTCAATTCATTCTGTTTTTTCCGTATTTTATTATTTTTGCAGTCATTCCCCTCGCTGGATATTCCCTTCTGTTTAGTGATTGCTGGCTGAGATATCCACTCAACACGTAGAATAAAGCTGACCTCTTTATAATATCAGAAGGTATAGATTGGCAAGGTTCAGGGAAATAATAAACAAAAATCGTTCACATTCTGTTCTATTTTATATTTTTCAGGACAAAGCAAACAACTTAAACAGAATAAAGATCCAGTGTAGCCAGTGTTCTTTGACCTGTATGGTACAAACTAAAAATAAAATTTACTGCTGACTAGTAACATATATTTAGCATATAATGTAGAATACGTCTTATATGTCAGAGCGGCAGTGCCGTCTCACAAGTAGACTAGTATCTTGATCTATGGTTTAACGTTATTTTTTTCTACAATATAATTCTAACAACAAAAATATGTTTTTAACTTTGAGAGAAAGTAAAACCACAGCCCAAGTTTCATTACACATGACCCTATACCAATATTCGGAATGATAAAGTAGTATGTGAAACCACTTTCTCACATCTCAAACACTGCCGGCGGTCCTGAAAGAAGAAGATGAAAGTACTTTTCTAGGCCAGGGTCACAAATGCGCCTTAAGCAGGTTGACATTCACAGTCCAAGTTTTGCTAATGAATTGACGGGCCTACACTTTCTAAATATGGGCGGGCTATTTATGAAATGGATAAAGTGAATTTAGCACAGTTTAATCTATTGACCTTTAGAACGAAAATTACATATATTTGCAAATTAAGTATGAGTTTGTAGATTAATTTTAGGTCATGGCTGTAGTAGCAGTCTTCAGATCAACCAATAAGATGGAACCTACTCCGGTGCATTTTCTTATATAGAGCTCACTTCCCAACTAAAATGTTTGAAAAACAATAACAAATATTATTAAATAATTAATTTTACATACTGCAAGATGTTAAATCTAGATACAAAATTATTCTCATAAAATTACAGTAGATACAAACGTAGTTGCAAGCACATGGACTCTTCACAAATTAGAGGTCACTTATTAGTCCCTGTTACGAAGCATGTTACAATCTAGCCATTTCCGAAATGGTAATTTCAATTGGGAAATGGCAAAAATCATACACCGGGTAAATAACTTGCACAAACGAAAGATAGTTGAAGCATCGGGCATAAAGCTGATGGACAATCCTATCAGCCAAAAAAGCATACACGTAAGACCATTATGGATCAAAATATATCTTATCTTCTAAAGCGAGAGATAATTGTGTGTCTGCTAAATGGATCTGGAATCTCCGTCTAAGGATTTTTGATTTTTTGATTTTATATGGGGCTTTTGGCCACGAGAATTTGATTGGAAATGGTCAACAGTCTGGGAAAATTCGTTTTCTACGTCTTTTTATTAAATTAAAAAGTGAAATTTGTCCATTTTAAACAATACAAAGCACAGCTGATGCAAATGTTTTCAATGTCATTACAATAATCATCTGTTTTCTTTTAAACGAAGCACAGCTGACGCAAATGTTTTCAATGCCATTACAATAATCATCTGTTTTCTTTTAAACTGTATTTTATTAGAGGTAAGCCTAATGTTGTATCTATTTATAGTTACCATGGCAACGAATACTTCTGCTAAATAAACATACCCTTTATTTAGTTGTTTAATGTTATAGGCCTAACCTCAAAACTCAATAATCCAATTTTTATTATTGAAATCATAGCCCTGCTTATAATCGAGCTTTAGCTCGGTCTCCTGGTACTAAAAAATTATATTAAACCATTCCTAGTACTAATAAAACACAAGCTGAAAGTTTACTTGTCGAATGTTCACGAGGGTTTAACTCGGTCGAGGGCAAGGAAACTAAACTTAATAAACAATTAAGTTCCCCTAGCTGGCTGCCACTCCACCTTGGTACTCGGCCAGATATTGTTCTGACTTCGGTCTGTCAACAAGTCTCACCGCCTTAATTATATTATATGTATTTAAAAATGTCTCAATTCCGTATAATTAATGATTGAGTTTAGCTGACATAATACATACAATTATCACTTAGTAGACAAAATAAAAATGAAAAACGCCTGAATTAAAATTTACCGAACAAGAAAATGCAGATAGTTTTACAGAGAAATTGCCTACAAAAACTCTCAAATATTTTGAATAATTTCTGGATGTTGTAATATGAGTGAATCATTTTAAATTATTTTTGTGGTTATTATAACTTAATACTTTTTCTTTTTTGGATTATAAGAATCATTGTTTAGTTTATATTAAAAGCTTTATATTTGTATTTTGTTAGAAATTATGAGCCCCAGCTATAATTACCACAGGGTGCCACTAAGCTTACTCAATCTACTAAATCTGAAGTTTCAACTAAATTTGTGAGCAGCAGTTTAGTTTCGTATTTTGGTTTTTTGTTATGTTATTGAAATGAGTAGCTTTACGAATGGTGTATTTTTAAGGGCTACAACTGAAACAACGTTTCTGCTTTTAGGAGCTGAAACAACGTTTCTGCT
>JAGFPH010001846.1:3524-20070 GCA_018207615.1 Philaenus spumarius
CTCTTTTTCCAGTATACTATCCTTGTATTTTGCTCTTTTTCCAGTACAATATCAAATCACCTGAACCGCTTATATAAGCATTTTTGGCGAGTTCAAACGACTGTGCTCTAATCGTATGGCAGCATCCTTCATTCTATAATAAGATTTCCTTTTCTTGGGTTTAGTAGATTCATTTAAGAATTGCTAACCTCCTCCAGCATCAGTATTTATTGTTTTAGACAAATAGTCACACAAAACAACACCAACACTAATTATCTATAATAAACACCATTAATACACTGCAATAAAATTAATCTGTTGAAACTAAACATAACCTCAAAAGCAATGTTCAGATGCTAACAAACAACTAACCGGTAACAGCTGGACAAAGCACATTTTCAACAGTCATTTGAACAAAGTACATTCTTCCCGTTACTCCCAAAATAAAAACCTGTAAAATATAATGGAAGGAATACGTTTTTCCCCTGGTGGTTTTAACACGGAGAAGCAATACTATTTAAGGCACAAAAATTCGATGTTTTCTCTAAATGACAAAAACATGGACAAAGTACATTTTTCCCCTGACCTCTTCATATGTTAAGTATCTAAATGTTTGATTATTAGTTGACTGTACACAATTTATATTCTGAAGTTAACACTAGGCAAATGCCTAAGTTAAAATACTTTCAACAGTCGTGATAAGGTTTTTGTGTGCAACTATGTAGCGGGTAACAATAAGGACGGGTTTTGGCACAGCTCGATACACCCTAACATGTCCTAAATTAGATGACAAGGATCTCTAAATCCAAGAGAATGGACACGCGTAATCCCACACAAGACTGGACAGAAAATGAAATGTCCGACATTATTACGTTTCGGTGTCCCTGGAAAACAACTTATTGCACCTTTCTTATATACTTTTAATACAGTAATACCAAATTTGTTTAAAACACCCCACGATTCAAAATTATCTTTAAATAACTAAAGTATATTTACAGTATTTACTGACAGTAGATGTAAACTCAATTCTAGTTTAACTTTAGCAATTATTTGAATTGCAATTAATTATAAATTGTAATCATATTTTATCTTAAAGTTTAGGGCTTTGTAGACTTTTAATGTATAACACAGTTTATTGTTTTGATTCATATCTGACAATTATTATCTGTTATAAATAAAATATTGTGCATTATTGTTTAACTTAATGAAAACCCATTTACGAATTTAAATTATAAGTACAAAAATGCACTCTATTATTAATAAATATGAAATTAACACCCCAAATTCTCTGTCTAAACCAAATAAATAATTGTATCAATTAATTAACTAGGTACAAAACCAGCCTTTTTGTCTTATCCAATCCTAAAATCACTTTGTGATTACCGTGGTTTCACTTAACCTAATTACCCAACTTCAGATCACAGAAATAGTTCAAATAAATCCCTTCATTAGGTCGTGAGATACATAAAAGTCATTACACAAAACACAAATCACAAAAGCACGTCACACAACATATTAAAACTCTTATAAAAAACATATTACACACCTTTATTAGGCCTAATCACGCTAACCGGTCACTGAAAAACGTTTAATACGACTGCCTTTGCGAGGTTTGCAGTATATCCTTCACTTTGCCTTAGTCCTTATCACTGTTTGGTTGAGAAGCGCTACAACCCTGCAAAATAGCAGGTATTGCACCTAGTTAATTAACTGATAAAATTCTCCAATCCGTGTGCTAATATGTTGAAAATAATTGTAGCTATTGTTATTAGTACAGTTATTAAACTATACAAGATATCACAATTAATTACAAAACATGATTATTATAAATTGTATAATAGTTAATATACTTTACTGAGACTCTTACACTGGGAAAACAATTTCATATTTAACAGAATAAGTTGATTTCGAGGTCCTAGCTATGACTACATAGTATAATAGTTATTATACTTTACTAAGACTCTTACACTGGTAAAACAATTTCATATTTAACAGAATAAGGTAATTTCGATGTTCTAGTTATGACTACATAGAACTGTTAAAGGTTATTAAGCTTTTTGTAATTACATCTTTTGATTTGTTTTGCCCCTGAAATAAAAGCTAAGAATAATTACAGAAACCTTATTTTCTTTTGGGTTTGGTCACCAAATGAAGTATTGCTACAGTTATATAAATATTATTCCTTGTTATTTACTATACCAAAAACAGGTTGGCAAATCGTCGTTTCGTAAAGAGACTACTTGACTAATAAATGTTGATTTAAGGTGTCCAATTTCATCAATAAAATTATTTTTTTAGTTATAATACTTGTTCTTGATGTTATTATTAATTTTAAACAGTATATTGTTTTACAATTTTACAATATATTGAAATGAGTTAGCAACTTCTTGCATCAAGATTATTAAAAACCGCCAAACATCAAGTTCATTTTATTAAAAGATGTAGATTATTTTCCTTGTTGAACTTGTGCTTCAAATTATCGAAATTATGCTGTAACATTACAGCCGAGAAATGATATGGAAGACTTAATTTATTGTTAAGCCTTAGCAGTTGACTTAGTTTAGTCGTGAATAATTCATCAATCCTTTACAATTTGTGAACTGTAATATGTATCAGCTTAGAAATTAAGCCAACCAAAACACTATGTAACATTGTAAATATATATTTTTTATTTAATAGGAATCGAAATAGTCATCATACATAAACACTATAAACACCCTTGTTTTATGTTTCGATTAAAAAGCTGTAGCTGATAAAACAAAATGTCAAAATAACCATTATTTAATTTATAAACGTCAAAATTCCAAGCATACTCTGTATAAAAAATTGCACACTACTTTATTATTTAATAATATTAAGAATTTAGTTTTTTAATACAATTATTGCTTTGTCACATTTAAATTTTGATGGAACGTACAAACGTGTATATACATTGTTTACCTTCTGGAACAATTTTGATAAAGAATAAAATATTTCACTAAATTTCATCAAACTGTTGGCTCCTTATCTCAAGGTCAAAATGCTGATAACAAAAATTAATTGTAATTCACGTTATTCTAAGTAAGCTATAAGTTAGCTCTACGTAGTCAGCAAATGCTGTATTTGAACTATGTTTTGAAACTGATCCTTACAGCAAGTATTGATTTACTGATACAGTTTACTAATAATATATTAAACTATTACATTTGTTTCATTAACCTAAATTCTATTGTTTCTCCTTAAAAGAAAAATCATGCATTGCAGTCGGTATTTACTATTTACACTTCAATTAAAAATTTAAAATAATTACAAACGCTTATAATATCGTAAAGGTATTTTACTTCATAGTTACATGACATACTAATTGTTTCTTTTTTGAATATGCTTTCAAACCTTATATTAATTATTTGACTTTCTAAAACATATATCTTTAAATATACGAGTAATTTAAAATATTTTGCTATTGTTCACTCCAGATAAAGCTGAGTTATTCAATTAGATGTTTATTATGATTGATTTTTAGTTGTTTGGATGATTATATGAGAAGTCGATTATTTCGTTTGCGTAAAAAGTTCTCTCTAATGTTGTTGATAAATTAAACTTGTCTCTTGACCATTAGTTGTGCAAACTATATACTCGCAAAATTTAAAATATCAGATGTCATATTACTTTATTATTATTTTGCATTTAATTTTTATGAATTTCGATCAGTGATTTACAGATTCTAAAATCTTTCAAATAGTTGTAATAAAAGGAAATTTATATTTTACATTAAATTGTATTTATGCAATCTTTCATGCACCTTAAATACCAATTGAATAATCTATAAAAAAAGGTCGGGTAAAGGCTAAGTAATACACAATTGTCGACAAAATGTTTAAATTATTTAAAATTGAGTACCGAAATCTAAAGCATTGTTTACTTTATGAATCAACGGAAAATAGTAAATATTAAAATAACAAAGCAACATGTGTTTATAGGTTAATATTTCAATCTTCTATTGAGGTACAACTGAGACAATACAAACATAACTATAGGCCTACTTATAATACCAACGAAATGCTAAAGTATACATTTTTTAAACAAGTAAACCCGTATCTTATGCATGATTTAACATATATATTACATTTTAAACCATATTCATTCTAGCAAATGGAAATATTTCCTTACGACTATATAATAAAATTATTCTGTGTTATTACATTATGAAGATTTATCTTTCAAAAATGGACATAGGGAAGTGGTTAAACTTATAGGATTTTGCATAACAAAGTCCTCTATTATGTCTAACTCTGTGCCTCAATGGAAGAGCATTATTATAATATTCTACACCATATTATTTCAATGAATGTTCTACACTTACAACTTAAGTAATTTTAAATACTCGTTAAATTAATCCTACTATCCAATCTTTTAAAGTAAACAATTTGAAACATTAAAGAATCATTTCAAGACGTACCTTAGACCGGCAGGTTTACTAAAACAGAACTTGGATTACCATTATAATTAACTATTTTGAAATAAACCCAAAAACAAAGATAGCCTAAAGGAGGCTTATTTGCTTTGTAAATTATTTTTGTTTTACTTCCTATAAATAAGGTGTTTCTTTGGTTCAATATTATATGTATGTCAAAATGTAATATTTCTTTTGCCACTATTAGAAAGATCCTGAACGCATATCCCTTAACGTTTAGGTAGTCGCTTAATCATTTCTATTTGGTGTACAAAGAATGTATGCATTTAAGTACCGGTACTGTTTTCATGGGGCGATCAGCAATTCATATGTTCAAGCTTAACTACTCCTCTCTATGAAATCCCTTTGTTTTATTAACATCTTTAATTCATAAAAGTTAATTCAACGGGGAGTGGATGAATATGTATTCCAACAACTGTCGAACCATATGCAATTATATGTTCGACCTAGATAGTAAAGTACCACAGCTCCTAAATATTTACCAGCACACATTTAATTAATTGCATGTATATTAAGTAATTTTACTATAGTTTTAAACTACACAAATGCTTTATTTATTTAGAAATATACATACACTATTTACGAAATGTGTCAGTTATGTATGTTAAAGTAACAATAAATTTGCATTATTAAGTCCAAACAAATTTCGGCTTATTTTCCTATTAGTGATTTTATTTTAAAATATGATTTTTTTTTAAATTACAAAACTTTAAGTAAAAATTTCCAATTGATTTTGGGGTTCTTAAGTATAGCAGTATATTAAATAATGAATGTCTGCCAGATGTCAGTAAAAAAAATTATTGATATAATTAAACACATTATATCCTTCCCACATTAAGTAAATGATCGGACAGACAATTGTAATTCCTATGCTTAAGTTACAAATACAATACAATAATGTGAAGCAAAATTTACTATAACGAATCTATAATATAAATAATAATATATTCTTCATATGATAATCTTTATAAATACTAGGGGCTCTGCCCCTGGACGCTCCGCGTCCCAACCCCGGCTCGGCCTTCGGCCTCAGATGGCTGCTTCGCTTCGCTCGCAGGTGGAAAATTTGATAAAGAATCTCGTTAATCTTTTGCTCGTTTGTACATAGGTGACCGAGCATAAATTAGCTGTTTTATTTGGCAGCTGACTCAAACTCATTAAACATTATCTCCATAAGATTAACATGGGAAATTTGAAGGATTGTATACCGGGGCTCCTTCTCGGGTGAATAGCGGCTGAACGGATGATAATATATAAGACTTGACATATCTGTGAATGATTATGTTCAGTTTTTGATCCAAATTAGCTGTTTTATATATAATAGGTTTGTAACAACCAATGTTTGAATTGAATTAAAATATAGTTAGCATTTTTCGTTGATTTTTGTTTGTGTTTGTTTTTAGTTTGTCAATGTAACCTCAAAAAGGTAAAATACTACATTTGATACTGATTTGATCCAAATCAGTTGTTGATCAAAATCAGCTGTTTTAAGCTTTTCATACGAACAGCTGTTTTTGTGTCCTTGATAAAATCAAAAGAAATATTTCTTCTTCTTCCTTAAGATTGACCTTCCATAAGATTAACATTGAAACTTTGAGGGCCACTGGGGCGTAGCCCTAATGTCCTAGGACTTCGGTAAATGCTTGATGACATATCTACAGGTAATAAGACACATTTTAAAACAAAAATCATCAAAATCGGTCCATTAGGAGAGGCTGGGCGATTGGAAATAGGGTTTGACCAAATTCTTTTAATATATATAGATTATTTTAAATTACATAATAAGCTACTTATTACCATAGACTAAAACCGAGGTGAAAAATCAAACAAATTTATTATTTACTCTTAATTTTATTGTTACAACTGTGTTGTGTTTATTTCGATTACCAAGTATAACATAACTTTGTTGTTTCATTTATATTATCAAATACATGATTTATAATGAATTTAACGATTATAAATTCATGTATTTAAATTTATATTATATGCAGTATTGTAGTCTGTAATTAATGACATTGCATCACAATTAAAAATATAAAGCTTGTAAACTGCGGTCCAAGAATACACAACTGAATAATCCCATTATTATTTCGCAGCAAATCCGTTGCTGCGTTATTTTGTTTCAATAAACCCATGGAAATAGCTGTTTTAATAATTCATATGGGCTATATTATTATCTTATCTAATCATTTCAGCTCATATAACATGTTTATTATAAGTTCAATAATCTGTTATACAAAAAATGTAATTAAATTGTTGATACTGGACGGAATTAAAAATTTCTAACTCAAATATTTTGAATAAGTGCATTCAATATTAAATATCAAAAATTAATTCAAGAAATCTAAGATTTTTATCTAGCGTGAATTTAGTAAAAACTGCGTTAATCTGAAACCTTAATAGCATTTATTTATTTAAAGCAGTTAATTCTTAGTTAAACAATACAAGATATTGACAAATCTAGTTTTTATTTATTGATTTTTTTTTTATCATTCAATAAAAACTGTCTTTCAATAAAGTATTTTTAAATTGTTGTAGTTTATTTATAAAAAAATTTGTCTGTTATAATTGTTGAAAATATAACAAAATGTTTAAACATTTCTCAAACTAATATGAAATTAATCAATAAAATGTGTTTGTGTTTACGGTATTGTGGTAGGTTTGCTTTATTATACGTGCCTCAAAATGTTTATAGTTTTACGAATTCATTATAAATTTTAATCTCAAGAATGTTTGACGGACAAAAACTTCGAAAAAGAGTAAGCTATATAAGTTTTTGTGGAATTATTCAAGTTCGTGTATTATTCCGGTTGTAAAATAATTATAGTTACTCTAATAGATTCAGATCTATTATGTTGGTAAACATCTTATAACTCTTTCCGGAAGTACAGAAGCTGAAACAATTAGTGTTGTTATAATATTGGATAGAAACGTGAACAACTATGGAAAACAAATGTTCTAAGCAAGAAGTATTTGACAGTAGTGTGTTTATATTATTTTAAATGTAAATAATCGTTTATATTATATTAAACAAGGTGTATATTATTTTCATATATAAATAATTAATTCAATTACGAAAATGGATCACTAAAAATCGTACGGAATTTATTATCGAATCAAATTCACCACAATTGCTTAAAATACGTTTAACAATTTCGTAAAATGTTACTTTAGCTCAGTTGTGAAATTAATAAAATAACTATTAGTTACTTAGTTTTAAAAACATAGGTCAACCGTGAGATGGGATAGATTTCTCTATAAACTAATAAATTTATAAATTAGGTTAAAAGTGATTTACCAGTCGGAGAACTACAATATAAAACTTCTCTTACAGTTTTATTTTAATATTTAAAACAGAATTTCACTCAAAAACATCTTTAAAAAGCTATTTTCCCCGCATTCTTAAAGTCATGATCATTCTACGCGCGAGAGAATGATCATATCAAACAGGCTTTATATCTGCCTAAACTTTTAATGCTTCCACCAGTAGTAAATTTTCTTATTATTACATGAAACGGCAACCGTACCTAATAACACTATTCTCGTCACATTAATAAATGTATGATATTATGTAATATTTGATAATTTTAAAATTTCAGAATATTAAATTTGTATTGAAACTTATTATGTAGTGTGTTGTAAATGGACTTGCTCTATTATAACAAATACCGGTAAAATTTCTACCGTTTTTGTTTATATTGTTATAGCAAATTGTTATTCTATTCAACCTCCTTTTTCAATGACTTGCTAATTTTAAAAATGTATTATTTGATGTTTAAATAAATAATTAATTAATTATCTTGTTTTAACTAATCTTGCGAAACATGTTAAACCACTGAAGTTCAAATCTGAGACAATTTCCCTTTCATAAATAATTTACAATAATCGAAGATATTTTCTAATTTATTATATATACCTACATACTTTGTGTTTATATCATACAACCCATTTTCCTTTTTGCATTTTAAAACACAGTTTGACCTTTTTAGTTGTAATTCCTTCTTCATGTTTACTGAAAATAACATATCCATTATCACTAGCTTCCCCTACAGAGAGTAAATTATCTTTTTAAGACTATATGTACAAGTCATATATACATCTACTTATTTTGTATTTATATTTTATAAAATGGTGTTAATTTTAAGCCAGTTTACTGAAGCAGGACCATAATTAAAGCTATTTTGTTTACCGATGAGACCATTTTCCAAAGCAATGGTTGAAAATTTATTTAATTCTATATTTTCGGGGAATATTATTTTAATCCCCTGATTCAGTGGTTATTATAAAACTTTATATATTATAAAACAAAGTAGACGTAAAAAAATATTTTTAAAAGATTATTAATAATATTTAAAAAAATTTATTAGGGTTATCAACAACTATGTATTTTTGTTTTTAATGTTCTCCAATATCATTATTCTGTTTATTTTTTTTTTAGTAGATTTACGGGCTGAACAAAAGAACTACGACCTGGAGATACCATTTGGTTGTGGTAAATATGTCCTTAAATATAGATACGCAAGAAGTAGTTTTTTTTAGATTATTCATTAAAAGTTTTCATTTGTTTATTTATAAAATAAATAACATTAAGTAAGGTCGGGCTCAATATTAATATCTAATATTAATACAATTTTATTATTTTAATAACTTGTTGGCTTCATTTAATTTTATTGTTTCATCTACATTAAAAATGAGAAATTATAATATACCCTGTCGCAAACCTTCAAAGGTCATTGCGAATTAAATAGCTTCATCATCAAGCCTCTAAGTGGTGAGTTATAGCATAAGTTTAATATACAATGCTCAACACTTTAAATTATACATTTTAAATTGTAAACTTTCAACAAATTATACAATAAACATCGTTATTAGTCTTACTATCATTTTTAGCTCAACTGTTTTTATAAAAACAAGAATTTTATATTATACAAAATCTCTTAGTTTAAAACCTACTGTAAAAATAACTTACATAACTATATTGTGTTAGAAAATTAGATATATTTCTACCTATGCTTATCAGTCATGTATTACCTATACTTAAGCAATATATCATCCAAGTGTAATTGCATTATCTAAAATTTTAGTTCCTACACATATATTTATTTATTATATATTTGCTGAAATTGCACTAGACTTATTATAACAAATTCCTACCCTGAAATTCCTAATAATATTTTTAAATAAATGGAGAATAAAAATCTTTAAATATTTATTTGGTAGGTTTTTTTCTAAAACAACTTTATAGGGTGGACGTCAACTTGTACGTTAAACGAACGAAGGACCTTCGGTTAATTCTATTACTCTCTTGTAGATTTAATAGCATGCGCCATTATTACTATAACAAATAAATTAACTTACAAATAATCAGAATAAAGTGGTGTAACTCTAAACCTGTATTGTCAATACGTCATTGAGGTTTCAACAGTATAACTAGACACTAATACAAACCAATTATTTCGTAATAAACAATGCACAAGGTAAACAGTGCCAATCAATAACCTGCAAATGAAAGGCACAAGTCATGCCAAAGTGACAGGTTGATGTTTGAAATACTGGTCAAACAATAGTTAACGTTTTTATGACTCCGTAGAGGCCAGACAGAATATATATGACCAAGGTTGCCTCTAATGGTCCATTATTCGTAACGTATCTGAGGTGTTACTTGTTACAAGCTACCAGTTGTTGGGTTTTCAAAATTAAATATGCTGTTAAGTGAACGAATGAACTAAATACTAAACACATAGTTCAAACGTAATATATAAATACTATTTACATTTTTGAAGATCAAATCATTGGCTTAATAAACTAATTGATTCTGTACAACGAGATGAATTAAATATTTTGGCCTTTAATTGTTTGTAATGTATGCATTTTTATTTCATTATACTTGTTTAATAATTATATTAATAGCATTAACGAACCTTTCTTACATTTATTGGAAATAATATGAATTCCTAAGTAGTCCTGATTGTTAAAGGTTAACTTTTCTTCTTTTACTGTAAAAAGACGTTGTATTTTCATGGGATTATCATATAAAAATCTATTTAAATAGTAATAAATGTAAATTCAAAAACAATAAACATTCTCTAGTGCATGGACGATTGTAAATAATGTCAGAAATGGGAGTAATTTGAGCAGACAAGGCATTCTGAAATGTACAAGCTTAAGTCGTCCGATTACTAGGCCTACTGTGTATACAACATTATTTCACAACATTGCAAGAATGACAGATAAAACTTAGCTCATACGTTAACAAAATTTTTCATTTAATTAACTGGTTGAAGTATTTTATATTGAACAATCAAATGAGATAAAAAATGATAAAGTCATGAAGTACAAAACACATTTTGATATTACATTTTAAATGAAAATACTTATTGTTGTAAGTTTATTAGCTTTTTTGTTTAACTACTAACTTTTCTAAAAATATAAATACAATTAATTGCAGTTAATTAATTGTGTTTGATTAATATTAATGCATATCTACCGTACAAAATATTGTATCACTAGTGTAAGTATTTATGATTTACAAAGGATTGTATTTATTAAATTAGCAAGTATATTTTTCTTTAAAGTTCTTTTTACAGGTTTATTTTTTAAATTTAGTTTTGAAAATATCAAAAGTATAGTAAATGTAAAGTAAACAAGGTAGTAAATGTATTCGAACTTTGAACCATGTGCATTTTGTATTGGCTGTCTTGCCAACTGAGCAATTAATTGCTTTTCTAGTATATTATTACAAATAAATGTAAACTTATCTGATGTACTCAGTATAACTTCATCAATATCTGATAAATCCTTGAATTTATAAAACGGATTTTATTGAATTTAATATCGTGTATGTTATTAGATTTAATTTATTTTGTTATTTGAAAAATAAATAAATATACATATATATATATATATATATATTGTTGAGAATCTTTTTGAAAATGTTTCAATTCACCGATACAATTATTTGTATTAGTAATCAACTATTATTTCTAAATATTACTTACCAATGACAGTTTTGAAGGCAATGTAAAGGTGCCCCATATAGAGCTCAACTTTTGAATCTAGCGATATTTTTGTCTGTTTTGTTGGCAGCCCTGTTCTTATAATTTCTAGTATCTACTACCACGCCGATTTGATTAGCAGTTGTTGTTTTCTTTATTGTTGCAGTTGTTGCCATGAAGCGGTTCACAAATGAACAGCGAGTTCTGATCGTGAAAACTTATTATCAAAATCTTGAAAGTGGGGCCAAGACGGTAAGACGACTCCGAGCGGTTTTCGGAAGAAATGAAGCACCCAACAAGTCTACAGTTCTCGAAAGTAAAGAAGTTCGAAACCACTGCTTCTGTTGCTACTGTGAAATTACCTGGGCGAAATCGCGCTTAACGCAATGCCCAACAAATCGCTGTTGTAACAACAAGTGTAACAGTAAATCCAGGGAAATCGATTCGCCGACGGTCATAGCAGTTGAACATTCCACGCAGTTCATTGCAAAACATTTTTTAGTAAAGACCGTCACACGATTGCATACAAAATTCAACTAGTACAGGATCTCATGATGGCGGATCTTCAAAAAATAAGACGATTTTGCGAAAGGATTGAAGAGAGACTGTCAGAGAACATTATTTTCAGCGACGAGGCCCACTTCCACCTCAGTGGATTTATTAATATACAAAACTGCAGGATGTGGGGGACTGAAAATCCAAGAGTGACCCACGAACATCAAGACGACCGTATGGGGTGTTTTTTGGGCCGGTAGATTGGTAGGCCCCTTTTTATTTGAAGACGACAAAGGTGTTGCGGTTACAGTAAGCGGAGAACGTTATCATCACATGCTAAGAAGCAGGTTATGGACTCTCCTTCAAAATATTGATATTCAACAGGATTGTGCAACATGCCACACCTCGCGTGAATCGGTCGACATTATCACAGAAAAATTGGCGGAACGAGTGATCAGGCCATCCTGGTCAGTGGCCGGCCAGGTCCTGCGACTATGTCAAGTCTCAAGTGTTCGCTAACAAACCTTCTATCATTCAACAACTGAAGGCGGAAATCATAAGCGTCATTTCCGACGTCACACCAGACATATGTGAGCGGATTATTACCAAGCGTGTCAACACATGCCGACTTAGAGGTGGTCATATGCCAGACAATGTTTTCCACTATTAAATAGGAGATGTTATTGAATGTTAATGCTTAAGAATATATTATGCATTTTAATTGATATGTAACTGTTGTATTCATTTTTTTTAAATTGCGCACTTTATGATGGTTTATTTACTACAATGGCTTGGTTCTACGCATAGTCTATGTGTTTATGATTATGGTATAATGTATGCACCTTTAAGAGATAGTACACGTGATTTACAAAATCTTCATATTATGTTAATAAAGAATAAAATATCACGTTATAAAATATAAAAAGTACAAAGTTTTAATAATATATTAAAAAGTGACAATAAGAGAGGGTGCAATAAATTAATTTGTTATTTAAATCGTTATATAAGACAGCGGTTTGTAAAACATGGTTCTCTTGAGTTAAAGCTTTTACCTGAGGAATAGTAATAATTAGTGGGTGTTATCACGTTCATATACATTGATCCCACTAACAGTAATTTATGTTTTATTTACAAATAAGAAAACAGAGAGCTATTATTTATATGTGACGTTAAACTTGTGAATTATTATATTATAAATTACTCAATGAAAAATAAATTAAAGTAAAGGAATGTTAATAAGTAGTTATAATACACAAGGTTAAACTAAATTTAAAAATAATATCACTAACAAAACAGTAAATGAATACCATAAATATAAACACCAATGAATTACATAAATTAATACCAATTTAACAATAATGAAAAATCCCCAAAAATCACTTCAGATCAATAAAATAACACATAAAAATGCCTCTCATGAAAAATCTGGCCGCCAATTTAAATCAGAGTTGTTAATAAATTTAGAATTTTCATATTTTAATGATTTTAAATTAGATATATTATCCTTGCCATACATTTTTATTCGAATTTTTATAGATATGGGCTTTTAGTGTTCTCAAAGTTTAACTTTTTTAAGTGTAAATAATATTATGAAAAGTTTTTCAACATGAAAAGTTTATGACGTTTATATAATCAGCGTTTTTAGAAAAGTTGTGGTTTTTACTATACAATTGTACCATGCTAGTAAGCAGCATTAGAAATCTAAAGTTTGTATGTTTGTAAGCTACCAATGTAAAAAGGTGCCAGCTAGTTTAAACTTTTGTTCATAATACTTATATTTAAAATACCCTTATATTGGGCTGAAAATATCTTCACAATTAACATTTCTTCACTACCCTTCCTAAAAGAATTTTTTAATAGTAAATCAATAAAAATTCGCTTTTGAGGTGCTGAGATTAGAAATCATATTTTATCTAGATCCTTTATTTCAGGTAAAAGCAAATGTCTGGCTTGTTTGCTCGCTACACCTTTATCTGTATAAAAGCCAAATACCACTCACTCTCTGACTCATCACGATTACTCAAAAACGACTGAACGGATTGGAACGAAATTTGGTATGAAGCTTCCTCTAGAGCCATAGGTGTTCGCTAATAAAGATTTTAAAAAAATTCTAAATTTTAGGAGGGATTTGGGTTGGGGGGGTTCTAAGTTACTAAATGACGATATCTCCAAAACTACAAAATGGATTGGAAGGAATTTTTTTATGTATCTTCCTCTATTGCCATAGGTGCTAGATAAGAAAGGTTTTCGAAAAATTCGAATTTTTAGGAGGTTTTTTTTTTGGGGGGGGGGGGGTCAAAGTTACTAAAAAAAACGACCGAACGGATTCGAATGAAATTTGGTATGTACTTCCTCTTTGGCCCTCTAATTGCTAGCTAAGAAAGGTTTTCAAAAAATTCGACATTTTAGGGTTGTTTGGGGGTCAAAGTTATTAAAAATCCCCATAAGAAAATCATAGTATAATATATTTATTGATATATATTTTTTGTTAATATACATTTTACTATGATTTGTTTATTCGTGCAAAGCCGGATCGGGCAAGCTAGTAGAAACATAAAACGTGAATTAAATAATATATATAAACATATAAAAAGGTAAATATAAAAATGTTCAAAATTTATGTCAGGAACTTAAATGATTTATTAAATTAAAGCTGTAAGTAAACATAAATATAAACAATTGGGTGTTTTTGGAAATATTTTTTTAAGTTTCTTGGTTTTAAGATTAGTTCTGTTATAGTGTATATATTATTTTTTTTCCATTAAAAGATTGGTGTAAATATAAATGTTTAAATAAATAATATATTGTTTTCCTATCCAGTAAACATTTAGTTTTCTTTAAAATTTGTCTAGTAGACTTGGATAAAATTACGTATGTTTATTTGTATGTGTGTGTGTACGATACCTCTGCAAAACTTAATATGTGTAAGCTAAAATGTTTTTTATATTTTAATAACTTTAGTAGATAGGAAAACGTTAAAATGTGAAAAAGAACAAAAAGATAAAGATTAGAGGAAAATTGTATTTTATAGTTTAAACATATACAGAGCATTATTTAATAGTTTTAACTGAATAGTTTTATTCTGAGACTTTATAACTTCAATATTAAAAGAAATTTTTTTAATTTTAGAACAAAACACATTCCATTTATTAAACAAACAGAAAAATAAAAAATGTAATATGTTTAATATTACTGAAACCTTTGTTAAAATATGATTAAACTTCAGATTTGTCTAATATTTGACTCTATTTCTTTTTGATATAAGAATTGTATAGTTACGTCATTTAATGGACTCGTTACTACGATACAACTTGACTCATTATTGACATTTGAATAGGATGCTTTTGTTCTACCTAATCATTTGACTCATTGTTTTACATTTTCATATTTCAATTTTGAAACCACAAACACGCTAGAATTTTTACAAACTGTATGCTACTATAAAAGATCACAAAACAGCTTGTTTTTACTTGTGGATTTAGGCAAAATTTAAGTTATAAAACTATGGACTATGAACTACTGAGCACACATTTTTCTATATTAGTAAATGTTTGGTAAACGTTTCTCACTTTAGATGGAAATTCATAAAGTATTACTTTTTTTAATTTAATATGTTACCCATTTGCATTCACTACAGTGAATTTGTTTAGCCAGGTCATTATAAGTCTTGATTAATGTATCTGAGATAAGTAACTTTCCTTGTTTCTTTGGGACATGTCAGAATCCTTACACATATAAAAGCATTGCGTGGTCTTTCTTCTTAAAAGAAATTCAGGGTTTTAAGACATTAAACAGCTAGAGTAATAGACATTCATAATTCAACTATATTTTATGCTACATACATTATTTTAAATTACATGTTATTAGCAGATTTAAAAAGGGAAATTTAGGACTAATACAATTTGTGTAACAAACAAATTATTTAGCAGTTTTTGGTAGGATTGAGAAATATTTTTTCTTAGATAAAAAATATGTTATTTTATTAATTTAAACATTAACAAATTAAGTACTACATTGAGTTGTACACTGTACATACACTTACATAAAATTAACTCATATTTTGTAAGTGACTGTTTTCATGTAAAATTAACAGCCAATCAAATATTAGCATAATTTTACCTCTACAACATACTATTTCAGTTTACAGAAGCAAGCAAAAATGTGAGCAGTGCCAATTCCAATAGTTTTTTTTTTTAATGCATAATAAATTAATTTTACTAAAGAAAGATTCACCTTTCAACTAATACATGTTATTTGTGTCTGTAACTCATGAGACACAATTTAATCTTAAAAATTAATTTAAATTAATTAATTTAATCTTATAAGTTAATTGTAATAACAATAAATATCCGGCCAAAACAATTAAATTTAATAGACAACTGTATTGTTTCTTGAAACTATTACTAAGAAAGTGTCCTCTTTCATTGTTAAAACTCTGGCCATATATAGTCACTGATACCAAATGTTTGTGAACAAACAACAACTTATTAGTTTAGAAAGGAAAATTCACATATATTTTTTCAAACCTGGATGTAATCTCTGAGTTATACAATAGGATTAACACATTAAATGTAGGTTATGTATAAATCCCTAGCTAGAATGCATTTTATATAGCATTTTACAA
>JAGFPH010001846.1:20170-38371 GCA_018207615.1 Philaenus spumarius
AAAATGGTTCAGGCAGGTTTAATTCATTTTGGTGACTAGTTGTTAATAATTCAATGGTACTTTATGTATTAGTTGGTTATAACATTAACATTGACTTGTTTATTATTATATTATATTACCAACATAAAATGAACAACTCTTGTTTAAACTGTGTAATAAGCTTTCTTGTATTTGTGAATGGTCAAATGGTTCAGGCAGGTTTAATTGCTTTTGGTGACTAGCTGTTAATTATAAGTTATTTAATGTATTTGTTCTTTGTAACAGTAACGTTGTCTTATTTATTATTCACTTAGTTTGTCAGTCGAAGTTGTTATAACTAAAGCATCTAATTATGTATGTTCTACTTTTAATGTGATTTTTTTTATTTTCATCTTGTGATACAATGTATTTTTTTGTTATATTCTACTATCTTTTAAGAGTAAACAATCGTATTTATTTGATTTTAGAGTATTATTTTTTTGAAAGTATTTAAATACATTGTATTTCATTTATGTTCATTTTGTTTTGTTTAGTAAATTTTCTGTTTTTAAATGTAAGTAATAAAACTGGTGAGTGGATTGAAACAAGGAAAAACTAAATCAATAAAAAATGAAGTCGAACCCAGAACGACACACTAATCGCTGTTCCGTTATCTTATTACACAGGATTTAATTATTAGACATATTGAGTATAACGGCATCAAGAGAAAATTATGAGTTTTTAAAATTCATCAATTTAAGTATTTAATAGATTTAGTTTAATTCAAAAATGCGAATTTCATTAGACAATATATTGTAACAGTTGACAAACTACTGTTTTATAATAAAAGTGAAGTAATTACAAAATTATTCATATTATTGGCACAGCCAATATTCCACCTATGATAGAGTGTAAAGGAAAACATTGACAAAAATTACAATATTGATTGCACATACCTAATTTTTTCTATGTATTTTTTCCAATCTGCTTTCTATTGTAATATTGTAATATTTTTTAATGTGTACTGGACTAAGTTACCATAAAAGTGATTTGAAAAACACTAAGTAGGAAAGAGTAAAGAATATAAAGTTATAATTTCGTGATAAATAAAAGTTTTAATAACATATTTGGTCTATATTGATTCAGTAGGTACATCTTTATTTAAATTTTGTAATAGGATTTTTGTAAGAGCTGGTTTAAGAGTGAAAGCTTCTTTCTGAGGAATGGTGATCATTAGGGGATTTATCGCCTCCATAAGGAATCCTTTCATCCTACTTCCAGTTATTTAGAGTTCGCTTTTAAAATAACAGGATTGAGAGTTCGTTACATGCTACGGCTTAAATCTGTTTAAATGAAAGTAAAGATACATTTCAAAATCATTATTTGTTAGCATAAAATGGATAGTATACAATTTTGTAAGTTGTTGTGAAAGTAATGATAATAATAATTACCAAGATCATGAAATTAAAATTATGGACCTGCTGTAATAATTTAAAAACATAATTTTGGTGTTGAGATGCAATTAATTGTTCAACGCCAATAGCATTACGTTAAAAAATTTACATAGTAAAATTTTATTTGCTGAAGTAACTAATTCTAGTTAAAACATTATAAATTATTTAAGTGGATTGATAAAATAATGTTTTTTTTTTATTTTGTGAAAGTTCGTTAAACATTATTACCAAATATATAAATATGCAAGTTCCCAAAGTTTCATTATATTGACATAACATAAACAAGTTTTGTTTGCTTCAAAACCGAGCTGATTTACTGACTTTACAAAATCATTTTGTAAGCATTAAGATTTATTTGTTTGTAGGGAACGTGAAAGATATTACAATGACTTTAAAATTATTATTTTTCTCAAATTATTGAGTTACCGTGAATAGATATTTTGTGTTCAGTTCCACAAAAATATTAAAATAATTGTGTTTGTTTAGTGTTTATAGTTTCAATTAACTATTTAATTGGTTTTGTAAACTTGGGCTAGTGGATGAACATTTTTTTTCAACTCTTTTAAATACTGCATCTGCAAATAGAAGAACTTTATACCACTTTATGCCTCTAACTACATTAATAACAATAAATAAATAGTTGCGATAATCACATTTGCTTCCTGATTCATTGTACGTTATTAAAATAGTTGTACTATTACAGGAACATTTTATAAATATTAATATATATTTTATTGTTCATTGTATAGCCTTAATACCACTTATAAATCAAATAACATAACTTTGATTAGTCAAAAGAAGTCTAATTTTATAATTGTTTAGTAACTACATGTTTCGCTGCCCAGGCCATTAAGGTAGACAATATTGTTCACATATCTTAAATATTGTATAAAATTTCGTACACATTTGCACTCGTAAAATACTTAATTATGAAGAGTATTAATTCAAAATTTTAAACTTACGAATATTAAATAACGAACTACTAAACATTGTAAATGATACATCAAATTTCATCTTTATCTGTATGAATGATTTAAGTTTTGAACACAAGCAATAAGTGCAAATTAAAAATCAGTTTATGCACATTTGAAGCAACCGTCTCCAAGTACAATCAAACATAAACAAAAATATATACAAATGACCACAGTATTGGGGGTCAACAATCATTTTGTATGTTTATATTAAACATGTAGCAACTGAATTAGAAAAGTAGATTACTATTGACCAAACAATGTATGTTATTTAATATATTATCAATACGTAATACAATTTTTAAATTTAAAAACGTAATCTTATCACAATCACAGGTAAATTCCAAACTACTTATTATTCTTGTTTAACTGTTTTTACGTTTACAGAAAATGTTTTTCAACATCTAAAGTACTGTTTTATTCAGATCTTGATAAATAAACGGTACCAGAAACTGGCACATACTTTCTCACAAACATATTTAAATTATTAAACAGATTCACAGTGACTTCATAGTAAATTATATTAAAGTAGGAGAGTAACTAATAAATATAACTATTATTAGCTAGAGAGAAAACTATACGATTGATTTCGAACAAATTTGCACTGAACATGTCAAATAAGCCTGTATAGATACACGAAATTTGAATTTTTTTAAACTACCCTCTTTTTGGCCAAATTAATCCCAAAAAATCAGTTATTATTATTAGCTAAACGAGAATTGTTATATTATGTATTGTTAATATAGTAGAGTACATAAAGGGCTACAAATAAGCCAAATTTTATCAAAATCGTAAGAGCCGTTTTTTTATAAAAAAATAATAACTGATTTTTTGGGGGGTTTTGGCCAAATAGGGGGTTGTTTTTCAATTTTTTTTTAAAACCTCTTTTCGTGCATCTATACAGGGCCTAATTGACATGTTTGGTGCAAATTTGTTCGAAATCGATCGAATAGTTTTCTCTCTAGCCTTGTATACATACATACGTACACACATACAGACAGACATTTGGTAAAAAAAACTATTTTTGGACTCAGGGGATCCCAAAACGGATATTTCCACAAAAATCTCAACATCGATTTTTGCGATCACTATACTTTCTCTATACCAAAGTATAGTTCGAAATTAAAATTACTTATTGATTGTAATTTGTTTCAATAATTGCAATGATAAATTTAAATTTGTTTCTGTAGCCTATACTTCCTACTTATTCAAAGAATATTATATTTTGTACTATATTTATTTTTTCCAAATTACCGTAAATTTGCGTTTAATGTTTCTCACTTTAAATTAATTTTTAAAGTTAATAATTCAACAGTGCAATATATTAGTAATTTGAATTCTCTGCAAAGACTTAATTAATGTATCTAAGTAAGTAAAGTTCCTTGTTCAAGTATGCTTAAACATATAAATGCATTATGCGGTTTATCTCTTTTCATAAAAGTATTTCCATCTTTCTTTCTAACTGACACCAATTAATTATAAAATTACGTTGAAGAAGTAATTTCGTACCAAATGGTTTTGTAGGAGTATCAGACCTAAATATCTTATATTTTATATTTACGTAGTAAGCATTTTTGTAATGGGAATTTTTATAGATTATCGAGAAGATCTTTTCTCGTATTTTATTAAAAATTATTTTGATCATGGTTATAATAATTAATTAAACTTGTTGGACTTAAAAAGAAGTAAAATAATCAAATTTTAAACGTCCAACGACGGCCGTTTCAGCTATTCAGCCATTCTCAATTTAAGGACCATTGACCTTCGTCATTAGTAAAAACACATAGCACACTTAAAAACACTTATACATACGAGTCCACAATTACAAATTACACGCTCGCATGTTTTAATGTCCACGTGGTTAGCTCACTTTCCACGGCTAGACTGTCATAATAATAGACTATATGTTTACACTACAACAAAGATACAAAAGGACACATATCTTAATAGATAGATATTTTGAACTGATATATTTTGATAGTAACGTTTAAAGTAAGCTCAGCTTAATGAGAACTTTATTAATAACAAAATAGACAAGTGGAATTACTTATATAATATCATTACTTTTTTCCATTAGGATTTTCCATGGCTTCAATATATTTGCATGTACTATTATGTCCTGTTTTGCAAACTAAACATTTTATAACTGATTATCAAATAAATGAATTGTCTGGTGAGGTCACTATGGAGCTTGGAAACTGAGAGAAACAATTGTTCCGCAAATCCACACTAGCTAATTTCATATGTTGTCCTAGTACTTTGTTTAGTGTGGCAGAAAAACATATTTAAAAGCAGTTTAAATAAGAAATTGTGATCATATGGAATAAATAATACAGTTTCTCTTTTTCCTACACATGCAAATTCGTGTCTTACATCTCAAAATCGAGGCTTATACAAAGTCTCCACCTTTCACCTGAGGTAAATGCCTTTGCACAATTTTAGAAAATAGAGGTTTCGAAGTAGCAAGTTTGGTACTCTTAAATTTAAACGGACGCCATAGTGGTATATTTAAAGTAAGGAAAAACTCCAAAAGATAATGAAATGTGTGTTCCAATCCCACAGCAAGACAATCAACCTAATTGTACCCTATCTCTCCTGTTGGTAGCTGTTACAAGAAGACGTTGAGTATATTAGTTGGTACTTCGTTTGTAAGTGTGAATATATGTCTCTCTATCTCTTTCTCCAACCCCCCCTCTCTCTCTCCCTCTTCCCCTCTATCCCTCCCTCCTCTCTCTCTCTCTCTTAGCGAAGATGGATTAATAATATTACTAATATGTATCACAACAGGATCAATTTAGTCGGTATAGGGTTGAATTTAATTTACAACTGTACATAACTTATTTTTAATACATTTCTAATTTGTAAATGTAGAGTGTTTTATCCCTGAATACCCTCATGTTCACTCTCAAAGAAATATATTTTCTTTGGGGCATAAGTATGATGAGTAAAGACATCTCTCAAACTAAATAATTAATATAACCTTATCCTGCGTGGCCGTGATATGTAAGGTATATCTAAAATGTCTGGCTGAAAGTACAGTGACACGTCAAATCAGATTTCCGACATTTCTCAAATAAAATCATCCACCCTTATGCGCTGTTAGTTAAATCATGATCCATGTCACTTTACTTCGAAGTATAACAAATGGCGAAGTCAAGGATCTAAGTGTGTAAACTGGCTTAGATAAACTGGAAATATATTTGGAAAACTAATACAACACGCAATAAATACATACAACCATTCGAAAACTCAAGTGCTAGGTTAAATGTACAGATGTGTAAGTTTAAAGCCTTATACTGCACATTATGTACTATAATTTGTTTTAACCATTCAAATAAACTTTTTTTTAAATTGAAAACATATATATATTTGTTTTATGTTGTTAATAAACTTACCGGTTGCCAATTTTAAAACATTTAAATAGAATGTACGTGGTGTTTTTTTTTTGTTTTTTTTTTTTTGTTAACTGTATGTAAGTAAAATCTAAAAACAAACATTTGATTTATTTCCACTAATAGATGTTTTGTACACAAACTTGAACCGTAGATACAAGGGAAACATACCGTTTTCAGACGTAAGTATGGCTTTTCTTTATATATTATTATTTTACTTTATTTATATAGTGAATTAGAACGGTCTCCTTAAGTTACTGTATATCTTTGTGAATCGTCCTGTATTAGTTCGGGATGTTCGGGCAACTATTTTTTTCAGCCTAACTGAATTGAAAAGTAAATATAATTTTATAAAAGAAGTCCAATTACAGCTTCCAAATCTTTTAGTGGGTAAAAGGTTATAATTATTATCATAGACCGTAATAAAATGAATGTAATCATACAGTACATAGAAGTAATAAACCGTGAGTTTATTATTTTTGATTTATTTATTTTATAAATAAATTTTATACTCAAATAATGCTATGTAGACAGGGACATAGTTCTAACATTGATATGCTGTATATGCCTAATATTTTGGATCACGAAATTATTTTTTAAAATTATTTTACAGCTTTATTTGTATTCGTTTGATTTAGTCTAGTGGGTTGATCTCTTAATAGGCTGGTATAAAATGCTTAATTTAAGAATGACTAGTTATTTTAAAGTTATGAAGACCAAAATATTGATTATTTTGTTATAACAAAATTTACTGTACAATGTATGTTCATTAATGTATTTGGTAAATGTGGTTATAGATAACTTAGTTGTATATATATTAGTTTGATATAAATCAGATATATCTTTTGTATACAAATACTTTCAAGCCGTTTAATATTAAGTCAAATGTTAATGTCTGCATGACCGATTGATCTCTGAGCGGATGTAACTCTAAAACTATCATTAACGTCGACTCAAAAAATCATGTTATTTAATAAGTTGTTCTTCTCAAAATATACAACAAAATATGAATTGAGGAAGTAGCTCTTCATAAAAACATCATCGTTCAAAGAAATATACATATATTATTTATAATCTTATATAACTTGATGAAACTTAACTTGAATATTTTACATAAATTTACAGTCACATAAAAGATCATTTTTATGTTCCTTCATTTACAGTCCATTAATTTCCATTGTAAGAGAGGTGACTGAATCACCCAGTGTGATGTAGCATAATGTTTACAATTCTAAGCAAACAGTAATTTACACGTGAATAATCGATCAGGTCAACTATGCAATGTACTATACATAATTAGCTTCCCGCAAATAGTAATTTAGTATTTAATTATTCAATGTTATTAGGCCCTTAGTTTGTGTAAGGTGTTAGAGGTGTACAAAATTCAATGTGACGTAATGCCATTGCCAGTCGTTATTAAATTGAATACAATCTTCAATTGTTTTCTTACATAATGCATGGACTTATGATGCCTCTTTTTTAATTATTTCTTTGCTGCTAACATTTGTATACTTCATAGATTTGATAAGGTGATTTGCAATACCCAGCGAAATATTACTCATAATTATTGTCAGTCACTTCTCAGGCGCTTTAAAAAGGACTCTTATATTTAATTTATCATATGCCAGTCAAAATATAATATAGAAACCATAATGAATATTGTTACCAACATATTAATTAATTCTACATTGAAAGTAAAACAATGTTCATCCCTTTAATTAGATAATATTAACTATTTTATATTTCTAGCCAGTGTTAATCACGAGCGATTGTTCCCCAGACAAACATATAAGCCAGATAGACCAGAATAATTTATGTAATTTAGTTTAATCATACAAAGTGCTGTTACATATTACTTTAATTATGTTAGTGAAAAAGTGTTTAATACGAAATTACTTCATTTCATAACTTTTTACCTTACTCTTTGTATATGCATAGTTTCAATATTTAATATTTTATTTGCTTTTGAAGCAGATTTATATATGATACAAATACATAAAAAATGCATTATCAGTCAAAGACCAAATAGATACAATTGTAAATTCTGTTCACCTTGAACTTGAACGGAACTAGTTAATACCTATAGAAAAGTTTAAATATTTCGTCATTATAATACTTTGGGTTGTTTGTCGGAGTGAATTAATTACTTTAAACCTTTATGTTACCGTTATGTATACAATCCAGGAGGCTACACCTAAATTACGTCCAAATTAAATGATTTTCATCAAAGTTATACTTATTTGGTCACCACAATAGTCTAATATTATAATGTTCTTATTTTTTCATAAGTTAAATTAAAGTTAAAGTGGTGTAAGTCACATACACATAGTTTTGAGATACTTAAGGGTAAAGTTGGCACAGCTTTAAAAAATCACGTATAGATTTATTCATTTCAACAGTGTTTTAATTTATTGCCAATGAACCCCCTTAAATGATAAAAAAAATTAAATTACAATAATAGAATTTTTTTTTATTTGGGGGAGGTTTTTGTTTGTAATGGACTTACACCACTTTACCAAAAAATACTTGCGGGTTAAAATAATAAGTAAAATATTAACACCAAAGTAAATTGTATTTTGATTGTAATTGGCAGATTTTTAAAGTCACTTAATATACAATACACTTTCATTCGATATATGAACCACTTTTTGACTTAATATCATCACTTTTACTCATCATCAGCATCCTCTTCATAGCTTCCCTCTTCGTCAACAGCAGTTAAGGGTCCGACATCTTCTGCACCTTCTGCAGTTTCAAGGGTGTTGAAGAAGTCATGAGCTACAGATGGAATGTACGGCAGAAGGTCTTGCATGCCAGTCTTTTTTGCAGCAGTGACAGGACGCTTTCCTTCGTAGAGTTTATGGACCTCGACAGAGCTAAGGAGCATAGGTCGCCCTCGTCGTTTTGCTGGAGTGATGTCTAGTGCTGAGAATGGCATATCGTCATTCAGAATGTCCTTGAAGAATATGGTGAAAGGGTCACTTATTTGATATCTCAGCCATTGGATTTTCAGCCAATTTACTGGAATTTTTCTATTGTCTTTCTTCCTTCTGGTCACACGCTTTTCCAAACTGTCTGAAGACACAAACTCTTCTCCGCTCATTTTGCATAAGTGGAAAGGATTTTTCTTCCTGGCCCGGATGATAACTCTATGCAAGTCATCTGGGCAGTAGATGGGTTGAGTTTTACTGTAATTTTCTATACTAGCAAAATCACGATCGTTGGGAAGGAACGAGTGGCCACTCTGCATGAACTTGTGATCAATAACTTTTAGATTTTCGTTGTCATCTTGAGACTGAAGAAATTTCATTAAGAGCAGAGATAATTTAAAATTTCGGTTTTGACCTGAGCATGCATCACTATACATTACTACATGCTCAGCATTTGCGCCTCTCGCTTTGATGTGTTTAGTAATACACGCAGCTATTTTTCATCCCGGCAGTACATGAACCCACCTCCAGAGCTTAGCTCATGACAGCCACGATTATAGAGGTAACAATTCCTTTTGTAGTAGGCGATTTGGCATGTTAGTTTGGGAAAGGGTAAGGCCTTTTCTAAGTCAAACGTAAATGCGTACATAGTGTCTTCAGATTTGGATTTTTGTTCATCGTTAACCATAGCCTCCCTAGCACTCTCTGCTTTTCTCAGATGTAACTCGTGGCTTGTTTCCAACTCGTTCTTTTCATGTTCATCCTGCACAAGGCGAATTTTATTTTTATAGACATCGCACTTCATGCAAGTATCCTTGTGGGGTGATGAAAATGCAAGTTGAATTCGGTGTTGAATGTTCTTCGATAAATCGGCTCTTTCACTGGGTCAACTTGTTGTTCCAAACACAAAGTTTTGTAGAGGTTGTACATCTCACGAATGTTCAGATTTTCAGCCAGGTACTTGCGGCCAGGATTGTGTGCCCTGGTATAATGAGACTCATCGGCGGGAAATGATTTATTATGCTGCCTCACTAAATCCATCTTGTCATCTGGTGTTTTGTGACTGGGCACATTTCCCCCCCTTTTATCTGATCCAGGTGCGAGTCCTAGTTGTACTTTTTTAAGTGCACGAGTCATTCTACCATCAGATATCTGGTAAGTTTCAAGGAAGTATTTCTTACATACTTTTTTGCTTTTACCATCGGTCAAAATAACATGAAACTGATTAGTCATTGCTCTTCTTTCTTCATGTCTAGGACGGCGACGTTCTAGTTTAATCTGTTTCACCAAACCACAGAGAAATGCGTTTTGAGTTGAAAAACTGCCCATCTCCCAAAATTTATCAAACGCATTTCGTCGAGATTCTTCAGATATGGTTTCAAAGCATTTAAGTCTACAGTTACAGTTACGGTTTTGAAATGTTTTGGCCAAAACAAGGTTACCCTTACGTGTCTTGTAAGAGATTCCTAAATTTCGATTTTTCTTCCTTTGGCTCTGTTTACTCATATTCCGTTTTCTTTTGCGGGTCCTTAAAATTGGTTCCTCCTCTTCGGCCAATTCTGTATTTTCTTCAGCTTCAAATTGTTCCTGATCTGAGTCTGAAAAAAACAACAGAATTTCAGAAAACACAATACTAACCTAGGTCTAGGTACTTTATTAACATAAATCTGTAATAGGCCCAAATAAATTACTTCTGATATTCCATGAAAGATAAAAATGTTTCTGACTAGCCTAATGATTTATTCAGGCAGGCCTAGTCACTCAAACAATCATTCACAGGCAAGTAGATTGTGCTTCTGTACTACTTCAAGCTTAGGCTTATAGACTTGCAAACGGAAAACAATGGCACATAACCTCACTTTTTTTAGGCCTAGCCACAATTTCAAGATCGTATTTAACAGTAATTATCAGTTTATTGCCAGCAAATAACTACAACACAAAATGTCTTTACCCTTTAAAATACAGCACAGTCCCATTTTTAACCAAAAAACTACAAACAACTTCACTAATGCTAAAAGTTTAGGCTTGTAACTTACCATATCCATCTGATTCTGAAGGTACATAATCGTCACTAGAAGCATTATACAGGAGTAAACTTGGCTCCGAATCATCATCACTAAGCTCTGAAGACATTATTAGACTAACTAAACTAAAGTAAGATCCTAATAGTTATAATAAAATTACAAAAATAATAACACTGATGAAAACCAGCTGTGCACCTTTGTTGTTACTGACCATGTGTTTACTGGAATAGTGGTGTAAGTCCCACATACACCACTTCTCCTTTTAACAGACAGCTGTTTCTGTTGAGTGTAACAACAAAAGTGCTGCTATCTGTGGGAATTCTGGATGAACTAGAACTTGCACCACTATACCATTCAATAGATATCGGGTCAGAGATGCCGTTTCCATGGATATCTCTATTTGGCAAAACAAAATTGAGTTACACCACTTTAACTTTAACCGGCTCAAATAAAACATTGAACTGGCCCATTTTCACTAAATTGATCTGAACTAAATACAATGTAACTAATCATTACAATGTTTTTTAGAAATGTTTAAACAGATTATGAACCTAATTACAGTACACGACAATATTACTGTGTTTGAACAAGCCGTACTAACAACAATGATTTTCTTTCTTCACTTTAATCACCTACAGACTGTTTAATCTTGAACAGATTGAGTAAAGTTGAGAAATTAATAAAATCATTACTGCATTTTTGTATGTAACAGATTTTCAAAAAAATGTTGCTTTACATTAGAAATTCACTAAATGTCCAATAAAAATTAGACATAGGCATATAAATAGCGAATAGACAAGTATGTTCATAAAATAATTAATTGAAAAGTTTATATTTGAATGTCAGATTATTGGTTTAATACATTTTCTAAACATAACAAATATAATAATTTTAGAGACGCTTATTTTCTGTTCGAACGAATATTAAAAATATTGGTATACAATAATAATTTTAAGTTATTAAATTACTGTTCACACTGATTTAAATAAAACCCGAACCACAAAACAAGGAACAAAACAATAACTAAACAACTAAATTGTAAGTTATTTTTTATACTTTACCCTTATGTACATTTCGATGACATGGTCATCATCCTCAATTGTACATAAGGGTAACGTATTAAACATAACTTACAATTTAGTTGATTAGTTATTGTTTTTGTTCCTTGTTTTGTGGTTCGGGTTTTTATTTAAATCAGTGTGATTTTGTCGCCACAGTGCTATTTTATTTGTTTAAAATTACTGATGTTAAATAATATTCTTGGCCTAAAGTTTATGTCGAAAGAAAATTTCTGAAATAAATATTTTTCTATTGTTACAGTTAATATTGGAAAAACAGGTTTTTTTATATAAAGTGTTTATTAAAAACTTATAACTTCACACTGTACTTAAAATATTTATACATAACTTTACACTGTACTTAAAATTTTTTTGGTAAAAATACAATGATTATATTCTAATTTAAAAGAAATAAGAGATTCTTAATCTGTTAAATCTGTTAAATATGAGATTAAAATATATCATCGGTAGACATGTGTTTCAAAGAAAGACTATTATGAAATATTAAAATTTGATTGTAGATTGATTATATTACAGTACTATGACATTAGGCCATTGAAGCTTTTTATTAGTTGTGACATAATCTATCTTCTGTACACGCTAATCATAGTCAAACGTTAGACGTAGTCATAATACCTCACGTGTCAGTAAAGTGGGTTCTCTTACATATTAAGGTTAATTGATAATTTAATTAAATTTTACAACAACTTGTGTTGGAAACTCACACACATTTATTATATTTTTTTTTCTAAACGTCATCTTGCATTTTTTATGACCCATCCCACATCGGGTTCATTATTTTCTTTTTACAACGCACATTATTCATGGCGAATGCAAAATGTGAACTCCGCTACGGCAGAACGTGACTATGAAAAGGAAAAATGCAGTTCATTATTATTTCGAATACCCCTTGACAACAAGAAGGAAACGCGTTTCACATTTGATACTGTATTCCCATTGTGATTACGCTTACAATAGTAATATTAAAACGACTGTACGGTTGGTATGTATTTAAATACAAGTAAAATATGTACAGATATTGTATGTCAACAATATGTTTTAAAATGTATTACACGTAAAGGAAAACTTGTACTCATATACATAGAATAAGTAGGCTATATTCCTTCTATAAAAATTAAATAAATATTGCATTTTAAATAATTGAAACAAAAAAGTATACTTTAGTAATTACTCTATTTGTACATAATGCAATAACCTACAGATTGTAAAGTCCTAATTATTTTGTAAGTTACGTTATTGTGATTTTAATAAATACTAATTTATATAAGTAAGCAGGTTTTACCAACATCGCCCAACCCTTGTAACGCATGAGCATTAATTTGTATATAAACAGCACTTTAATTAATTGTGCTTGTAATGTTAAAACTTCTCGTTATTATTAAAACAACGTTTTTTAAGTTTTATTAAAGTAACCGACTATTTAACTCAAAGTCGTTATTGTTTCAGTGTGTATACTTTCGTAAAATATTTCGTAAGTGAAAAAACAACATTTGTAATCGTAATAACAAACAAAAAATGTACATTTAAAACAAAATATGTTTTACCATACTTCTTAATTAGTTACGTAGATTTCTTATACTTGCCTAATTGGTAAATAACAAACGTACTTGTATACGAAAATAAATGTAGTAATACAAGCATTTAAATAAAACTTGAATTTATGCTTGCATTTATTTTAACCCATTAGAACCCGTTTAACCTTGTTAACGAGGCACTTATATTTAATTTAGAGCTTATTCCTTAAGGTCACTTATATTTTTGTGCTGAATTTATTTTACCTACAAGTTTTATTAAATACTAGTGGACCCAGCAATGCTTCGCTAATGCTTGATTTAATTTAAAGAGTGGTTATTCCATTTCATTACATTGACTTAAGTAATCAAATTGTAAAATGGTTTTTATGCCACTTAAGAATATAGCCTACTACAAAAATTTAGATTTATAGTTTGTAAACTTTTATAGATAATGCAGTAAACCTTTCGTTTGCTTTTACCTAATCTAAAAAAAACTGATAGTTGTGAAGAATTATTGTAAAAAACCTGATTCTACATTGGTTGCAAATAAACATGTTTTAGTTCACTGTAGGCCTAACCTAAAATCATGTTCAGTTTTTGATCCAACACAGCTGTTTTATATATATTATGTTACAACCAATGTTTGAATTGAATTGAAATATAAAAAGCATTTTAGTTGATTTTTGTTTGCTTTAAGTTGGTCAATCCAACCCAAAAAATCTGTTGGTTTTGAATAATAATAAACTGATTATAAATGCTGATTAAAACCCATATGTGCCCAGAACTTTTTTTTTTGCAAAAACTGTTGATAATTGGTAACAACCTCACTTTATAATCTAGAAAACAGAAAAAAATGTTGTTATAATTTTAATATTGTTTTTTAGGCCGTTTTTAGCTTGGGTCGAAAACGACCCGATGGTCAGATGAAACTTCTAAACCTCTAATATTATTTTATATTGTTTGATTTGTTGTACTTATGTAAAACCATTACTGTTCTTTACTATTAGGCCCTAAAACTGTATTCCTAAAAAATTTTACTTATTTGAATAAGAAAAGTTGTTTTTATTATTTGTTCACACACCGTCATAAGGATGACAAGGAGTAAAAAAAAACTGAAATTAAAATCAAAACTTTATAGTTACAATAACATAATTGAATAAAATATAGGCCTAAAAATATATACACAATGTTGGTCCATTAAATAATATTTATAATGCGTGAAATTAGGTTCAAGAGTAAAAGTTCAGGAAACGCTTATCATGTAGAGCAACACCACACTTTTTGCAGGACTTTGTTGTCTTGTTGCTGCAAACTGCACATCTTCTTCGGCTTTGTTGCATCAGGATAATGTGTTCATTGTTTTCCAGTCTAACAACGAAAGGAATGATTCTTGGTGAGATGAATCTTCTAGATGGTCCAGGGGAAGTTTTATCTTCTCCATACTCCATTAGTAAGCAAGTCACAACTTGACGACGAAAATGGAGTAAATCCACAACATTGCATTTATAACTCCGTGCTAACTGGTAAGCGTTGTTGAAAGCAACATCCAGCAACCACAACACGATTGGAATATACCATTTCTTTATTCTCATGCCTATTCGGTAACAAGTACATTTGCATCCATTTGGTCTACACCTCCCATATACTTGTTATAGAAATGTATCAAGTTAGGCTGTGCTACTTCTACTTTCTTGTGTTCAATTCGTGAGTAACGCTGAGCTGCTCGCACTGGTTGCACTCCGTATTCTGTTGAGAGTAGAGTCACAACAGAGTTGTCGTTCCACCTGACAGCACAAATGTTGTCCTTTTTGTCGATACATGAATCAAAAGAACCTCTTGGTTGCTTCTTCAGTACTGCTTTATCATCAAGAGGACAGTGTTCTGTTCGGTCAACTTTCACTGTTCCTGTTGCTAAGAAATTACTTTCTTTGAGCTTTGCCAGGAGCTTCGGACAACTCAAGAAGTTGTCAAAATACACAGTGAATATCAGAATAGAAATAGGCTACAAAAGGGTAGATATGTAAATAACACTATTTCATTAGAGTTTACTTTTACAAAACCCTTGCAACAGTATTTGTTTGTTTCAATAATGAGGTATATGTTTATTTTACCAATGAGATGATAAATTTAAGTTATATGTCTCTTATGCCCACTGGGTCGATTTCGACCCAAACAATATTTCTCAACTCCTGGTTGGTAAAATAAAAACAACATCATTCAAATAAATATACCACCATGTTATAGAACTATTCTAGTATTTATATTGTAGGCATCAATAAATAAGAATAATTATTAGATAATTATACTTACATTTTTACAACAGAGATTATTAGTCAGATTCTAGCTGCTTGACATCAACAGAGACCAACAAACAAAACAAGTGTACAAACACAGAGAGTGCAGGTTAGTGGCAGTGTTGCCAACTCACTACTGTACAGTAAACAAATTTATGGTACTAGTAGGATGAAATTATGGTATTCAAAGCTGTAAAAAAAAAAAAAAAAACAGTGCTGGGTCGTTAACGACCCGATGGGTATAAATGGGTTAAAGTTGCTATGGTAATGAATGTGTAAACAAACATGACGTATTGAGAAGCTTTTTATATGAACAGCTGTTTTTGTGTGCTGTGGTCTTGAGTCCGTACAAAAGATGCTGTATAGTTTTTTCCATATTTGAAACTTTTTCGGGAAACTTTTCAAGTTTTTCTTTATATAAAAACCAATTTCGGACTATTACGAACATTTTAAAATTAAAAATAGCCGAATTGGTCAATCCGTTCTCATGTGATGCGCTTACAAAGGAACTGCAATTAATTTGTATTATATAGTGTCTTAAAAAAGAAAAATATTTGTAATCATTTGAGAAAATACACAGGGTCTAGCTGTTATTTATTTAAACTCTAAGTGTTAAAGAATTAATTAAATATTGATATTATTTTGTTTATATAAAAGAAATAAATGGTTATATTAAACTGTGCATAATATTATGAACTAATCAACTCCTATAAAAGCGAGTGCATGTCCAGTAACATATAATTATTATTATAACAGCTGATTTCACCCATCATCTGTAATACTTCAACAAACCCAGTGTAGATTGTAGTTTTTGCTTATGTTTACAACTTCAATCGTTTTAATTTCTTGTGAAGTTGTTTTTGTTTTTGTTTATTACGAGTTATAGAACAAATGTATGCTATAATATACGTTTAATATTGCTTTGAGGTTATAAACTGTACATGAATACAACCTTGTAAAATCAATATATTTGTTTATACAAATTTAAAGAACAGACTAGTGGCTGTAAGGGAAAATGCACCTATTTATATTGAAACAAACTTGTTCATTTATAACTATTGAAAGCATTGGATTTAACAATAGAATAAATCATAAGCTGTGTTAATTTACTTCAATAATGTTATACCTTTGTTTTAAATATCGCACTTTTAAAGAATTTAAGGATATAGATTTAAATAACAGTAGAGAATGTTTTAAACTTATTGCGTATCATATTTATATGTATTTTGCACTGTAATAGAAAAATAATATGTAATTCATAGTCTTTTATATTACAGGTAATATAATCTGGTATAGTGACAAAGTTCTGAGGTTTAATCAAATGTGAGGTTTAATCAATAGGTCCGTGATAAAGTACAACAGGTTCTAGATTTATAGAATATTAATAAGTTACTTGTATGTACCGAATTAAAAAGTGATACTTATTTTTCATAAAATATCAATTAACTGTATATTCTAATATTTGTAATAGTCAATAACGACTACTGATGACGGTAAGATGTTTAACATTAAATTTATTTAAAACAGTTGTCGGAATAGAGACAAACAAAATAACTAATATTATTTTGTAGAATAATAGAAATATTGCTAAATATCTTATTCAGTAGTTCCAGTTTTCCACACAGAAATTGAAGAAACTCAAGAAAATCTAAGTAATACTTACGCCAAAACTTTTGTCTAAAAAACTAACTTAAAACCTTTGAGTCTTAAAAAAATATAGCAATTTTGTAGAAAGGATTTTTGCACATTATATTATTTGACTCCGCTAATGAGGATATTTAAAACTACAGTAGTTAATTCTGTATTACACAAAAGAGTGATGGCATTTAGAGTCTTTTGTAAGTAACAGGGACTGTAGTTAAATTCTCATTTATTTCGTATTATAGAATGCCCTTGTTTACCAATGTTGTATTGTATATGTAATAAACGGTACCAGGAACTGGCACATACTTTCTCACAAATACATTTAAATTACTAAACAGATTCACTGTGACTTGTAGGGTGGGGTCGGAGAGTTTTTTATTAAAGTTGGAGATTAACTAATAAATATTATTATTATTATTATCTAGAGAGAAAACTATTCGATCGATTTCGAACAAATTTGCACCAAACACGTCAATTAGGTCTTCATAGATGCACGTAAAATGGTTTTGAAATTGTTTTTAAAACAACCCGCATTATGGCCAAAAAACCCCCAAAAACAGTTATTATTATTATTATTAGCTAAACGAGAATTTTTAGAAAGATGCGGGTTTCTGAATATCGTAGGGCACATTAAAGGCTACAAATAAGCCAAATTTTATCAAAATCGTTAGAGCCGTTTTTTTATAAAAAAATAATAACTGATTTTTTGGGGGTTTTTTGGCCAAAAAGGGGGTTGTTTTTCAAAATTGTTCAAAACCCTTTTTCGTGCATCTATACAGGCGTACTGGACATGTCTGGTGCAAATTTGGTTGAAATCGATCGAATAGTTTTCTCTCTAGCTTTGTATACTTTTATTAAAGTAGGCGATTAACTAATAAATATTATTATTATTAGCTAGAGAGAAAACTATTCGATCGATTTCGAACAAATTTGCACCAAAC
>JAGFPH010001846.1:57047-86132 GCA_018207615.1 Philaenus spumarius
GATTTTGATCAACAACTGATTTGGATCAAAAACTGAATATAATTTTAGGTTAGGTAAATCAAGCAATAGCGAAGCATTGCCATGTCCACTAGTCTTCTCTTTTAATTAAATATGGTGGACAAATATCTGAAATATTAAATAGTTGTGAATGAATATTTAAAACTGTATCGATGACATTTTGTATAATAATACAGTATAAGTTATAGGCTCTAGTCTTATTACTTAATTTATGTATTACTTAATGAATTAAAGGTGCGTAGTGGTTGAATGGACTAGTGTGATAATCGCTAACGTTTGCTTTACATTGCTAGTCCGGGAGCAACGGTAATCGTAGTCGCAGAGCTTTTATTACGCTGCGAACAAATCTTCGTTTGTAAAAGATGTCTCATCCAAAACTTCACTTTTCTACAGAAGAAGACTAATAAACTTATTGAAGCTGTGCAGGACATCCACGTGTGAATCGTTTGAAGCTAGTCCTATATAAGGACCTTCGTGCTAAAGATAATATATGGGTGGCAATTACTGAAGAAGTAGGAAGTCCATGAATGTGCAGTTATTATTTAAGATTTTAATAAATTTTTTACAGGTACCATAAAGTACTATATTATTATTGACATGAATAAAATTTCATAAATTTAAATTTAAATTTGAAGTACTGTAAGTTTTAAAGTATAAAATATGAATACGTAGAATGTTAAAACTCTTAATAATTTACTAGTAACATTTTAGAGTAATTTAATTTAGTTAATTTTTAAAGTACTAAAGTGATCATAGTTTACTATACTGAAATTTCTTATTAGTGCAGTCATTGAAGAGAAAAATAGGGTCTTACCTCCGAATTTTTTTACTGTGAACCGATTTGCATGAAATTTTGGAATTAGGCTCATCTTACCCTTAACTTCAAAAGTGAAAATGATCTGAGCTCCGCCTATTATTTTTAAGAGGTGTAAACAACCCCTTAATGGAAAAATTGACATTGAGCCATTTTATCGCTAGTAAACGTGTTTAATATTATGGGGTGAAATTGTAAAGTGTTTTCTGACACAATTACCTCATATTAAAATCATTTTCAACCCCTTGAAAACCTTACAACCCTTGCAAACAACCCCTAAATTGAAACAATCACAAACAATTACTTTGGTATGACATAAAAAGATTTAAGTATAGAGTAAATAATATGTTATGTTCTCTATCTTAATTATCGAATTTTTCGACCTTTAAAAACAACCCCTTGATAAAAAATTGTTTAAAAAAATGTATTTTCATTAAATGTTATTCCACATTCTCGAAAATGATTATCATATTCTCAAGTTTTTCAACCGTTAAAACTACCCCTAAATTAAAACATAAATATATATGATTACACATTTAAAAATAATTTAATTATAGAGTAAGAAATCACCATTTATTGAACAAAATGTAAACTTAAATTTTATACTTGGTATGTATTCATGCCTACGTTTCCAAAATATATGTACCATAATATGTATGTATATACATAAGCCAATAGTTTTGGGTCTCTATTACTGTGTACTTTCACTTTGTATTCACACTCCGAAATTTTCAGTTTATTAAGTAGAAAAAAATACGACTAGTTTTTAGATCATAACTCCTTCAATTTTGATGCTATCACTACTTATAAAAAACATTTTAAAGGCAATTAAAAGAGCTACAACATTTTTCATTACAATATATAGTGAAAAATCTTTTATTTTAAAACGGTGAAGGGTCAAAGGGCTCAAGAGAGACTGTGATTGCGCTGCCGCGCGCTCTTTAAACAATCATATCTCCGTCAATTTTTGTGTGACAGAAAAACAAACAAAAAAAGATTTTTTGTCAAAAAAACCTACATTTTTCATCATTGTACTTTTGTACGTATCTTTCATCATTTGTGAGATATTATGAAAAGAAGGTGGTTTTTTTAAAAATTCGATTTTTTTTTTAAATCGGGATTGTTTTGAAAAATATGTGTTCTAGAGCAGCCAAACTGCTAGAATCTATCAAACTCTTTATATTAAAGTTAATTCTAGACGGAATACGATTAATTTAAATTTTGATAGAAATGGCACTTATGAAACCCTTTGATTTAAAAGAAAAAAACATTAGATGTTCCTCTTATTTGCAATACAGCTCACTCATTTTACGTGCAAAAGACTTTTAACAGTGCTCATTTTAAAGCTTATTTTAAGCACTACAAAACCCTACTTCATTAGAATGCATAAGATGTATCTGCTCGCCGCTAGATGGCATTGAACACATCGGTTAAATTTCAGACAAAATAAAAAACGGCTTTGATCTTTAATATCTCGCTTAATATTGTACTTAGAACAATTTATAAAAAACCGATTTGTTCATCATAAAATTTTCGTTAAAATGCATATTTTTGGAGATATTTGCAAAAAAAACCGATGAAAAAAGTGAAAAATTCCGAATTTTCGATTGCCAATAACTTGAAAAGTATTTTGTTATTTTTTAAACTTTATAGAAGATTTTTTGCTTAAAATTAGGCCTTCTATCGATATCTGAGGTTATTTTGAAAAAAAATTTACACCACCGAGAAGGGGTGGCAACACCCCCAGGGTGGGTGCGGAGTTCAGGTCATTTTCACTTTTGAAGTTAAGGGTAAGATGAGCCTAATTCCAAAATTTCATGCAAATCGGTTCTCAGTAAAAAAATTCGGAGCAATAACGCTTCAATGACTGCACTACTGATATACAATAGGTTTTAACTTAGGCAGTGTCAATTAATCGCACACGACAGACTGTTATGTTAATTGAGCATCTTGCCAACAGACAACTCATATCTCTTCAACAAAATATGAGGCGTATGTATTTCTCAAAGTTAATACTTTTGCTTTAGCCTAGCTATCAGCTCTTCTTAAAGAAATGAGATCGTTTTTAGATAGTCCCTTAATTGGGTAAAGGTCGTTTGCATGTCCTGTGTTAGACATGCAACCTTTCCTCAAAATTTTGTGAAAACAACAACAAACAATTAATAACCGCATCACGAACATTATTAGAATTTACACGTATACAACATTCTGACTTTCTAAAAACACTCAAACCACATTTTCTTTAGTTCAAAAGAGCATCATGTTATCTAAAAAAAAAAATGTCTCTGGCTACAAAGTTTAAAACATTAAGGTTAAGCCTTGAACCAAATTTGTTTGGAATTGTGGTAATTGAAACAAATCTATTCAAAAGAAACTGCATGTATATTGAACTTTACAACTTGTGCAATTATTTTTAAGTAAGAGCTTTAAAATAGGCCTATAACATTTTTTAAATACCGCAGTCTTATTCCATCTGCTTTCACCTTAAGTCAACTACAGATCAGCTGATAACTAGTTTAACATTCACGCAAGCGCACAAGCAACATTCTCGCTACAAGATGTCAGACCTTTTGTTTTAGTACTGACTGATCTTCCATAGAAAATGGCCAATTGGAGACACGCTTCACTAAGCAGAAATGTTAAATCTGAGATTGCTATCAATGTACGTACTGTCTGAATTTCTTTTAAACATCCATTTATATATAAAGTAATTCTTTTCTGTCATAAATTAATAGTTGTCTACATTGATAGCCTGTGTGTTAATGTCAAGATAGTTTGAAAACCTTAAACAAAGAACAGCTATTAAATGGAATATAAATAAAATTATAATCAGTTTTATAAATTACTTTCATTTCAATTAGTATAGCAAGCAGAACAAATCATGGGTGCACAACTTAATAAGTTCCATACAGTCGGTAACTTGCATTTTAAGGTATAAACAGCATGTGAGCAACTTTAAACTTAAAAAAACTGATGATGCCTGGAACTTGCTGGTTTATCTCTTCTACTTTTCACAAACTACTAAATATAATTTAAATTTTTTTAAAATTTTATAGGCGAAAAACCAATGTGGTTATCATCGCCTACAAACTACTATAGTGTACAGTGCAAGAATGAGGTTGGTTTATAAACAATTTAACTATGTCAAACCTAAACCATTTAATTATACAAACTCTGTTAAATCAGCTGAATAATAACTTGATAATGGCTTCACTTTAACTTTAGTATATGAATAAAGGCTAAAAATAAAATATTTACTAACTTTTAAAAATAATTATTGGATGGGATTTCTATCACATTTTTGACCTTACAGTATCCAAGAGATTAATTCTAAACTTATATATAATGTTTTTATTAAACATGTCGTCACAAAATAAAAATAAAATATCTTTAAAGAAATTATTTTTATATTTTATCTGTGAAATTGTATAACATAAAAGGTTGGCCAACAATATTTTCTGTCTTAATGTAATAATTACATGTTTAGTAATATCACAAACCTATTTGTATTTGTTTTGCAGGAAATTTTGTTAAACATAATTAGATTTATGCATGTTCACTTTTTGTATTATCATAACTGTTACAAAATTAATTAAAGGTTTTTCTAATTAAATATAAGGGAGGGTTTAATAAAATCAAAGTATACATTTTCAAGTAAGGGCGTATAAAACTTTATCTAAGGGAGTGTATTTTTTATTTATAGGCGAAAAACCTGGGTGTTTTTTTTTATAGTAATAATATATATTACTTCAAGTTTAATAAACAAAATGTTTATTATATTATATTGTATTCATTTTTTTTAAATGTAAATAGCTAACTCATGTAATACTGAATTCCTTTATCAAACTTTTCCTTATTTAATTTTGAAAAGTAGGAGTATTTATTCTACATGTGCAGTATAATCATTCCAGTACAATTCCAAAATGTTTTCTTTGTAATCAAGAAATGACACTTCATTTCCTTCTTCCTACAGGCTATCTGTTATATCACTACTACATGGGACAACTGCGGGATTTAGAGTATAGCAATCGCACTCATTCACACCATTCGAGGGGAAATGATTTGCTAACGTGTCACGAATTTAAATGTATTCAATAATTTAGTCGCTATTGCATGTGTATCTAATTTTTTGTACAGCTTTATTCAGCATTTGTTATGTGCCAATGTAAATAAACGGTAGGTTTTCATCACAATTTTAACGTCGTATTGAACATCTAAATTAAAAACTAAATGTATAAACATCCCTTCAACAAATGTTGTCTTTACGACAATTTTAAATAATAATTTATGTTATTATCTTGCTCCTAGTCTGCTTAGTTGTTTGTGTTAATTCAGTGTGTAGTGATAGATTAACATAAAAATATGTTCACTAGAAGCAAAATTGAAGAGGAGTATACAAGTTGCAGTACACGTAGTTACTGTACAATGAAATAAGTTATAGGACAAACCAAAAGTAATAGTACATTTTAACTTATTGATTTGAAATTTCAAACGAATAATTTCGAAAATTTCACTACATATGATAAAAGTTAATAAATCTAGTAACTGAACAATTAATACTGAATTTTCTAAACATGTCCGTTATAGTTTTACGTTTAGACTTTATTTTTAATGCAAATATTCAGAATACAGAATTTCAAATTAATATAATATTGGTCTAATGTTTTTCCTGTTATTATTGTATTACTTACAAATTTGTTTACTTTGGATTAGTTATAAGAATTAATAGTTATTAAATACAATGTAATTTGATTTCGTGTGGAATGCGGGTTAGTTGAGAGAGTGTCGGGTTTTCATGTGGTAGCATGAACTCGTAGGGTCTTCACTGGTTACAGTGGTATTTGAACATCGATAATTTTTGTAACTTATTTATTATTTGACATTCAAACTTAACCATACAACCTAATCATAAATTTCTATGAATTCGATAAAACCCGCGTTATATTTCAATTAAGTTATATCAATTTGATAGCTATAAAATCATTTATTTATATGTATTTTTTGTTTAATTATAAGATATTCAATGATATTCAATTCTTTCAAAAGTAAATCTTAAAACTAAACGTACAAAATTTAAAAATTTTTAATTTTATTTACACTTATTGGACGATATATTTTAGAAACAAAATTTTGAAAACAATACTGATACTGAAGTATTTTAATCTTTTTTAAATAATTTTTAAATAAAAGATATATAGAACGTTGAACTTTCTAAACTTAGGTGTTATATATCCAACCATTATAAAATTGCATCATAAACCTGCCGTGTTCCACTCTTTATAACCATTAAAGTATCCATTTGTAATCCGAATATTATGACTTCATAATTATATATAATAATATCTTACAATTATGTAAAAGTTAGTTTTTCTTCTAGTAAAAAATATAAAAATCTAATATTTGTATAACTTTCTTGGATATAAAAAATAATAAAATTAATAACAGTGTAGTACTCCTCCACAAGATAGATTACATCCATAAATGAGGTGTTTACAAGTTAAATGTTTCTCACCAGCTGTTGCAGTTGTTTACAGGAATGATCCATCAACGACATGCGCTTTTGTTTGGCTGGATTTCCTTTCATCAACATTTAAATAAACCAATGTTTTATCTCAAAACAAAATGTATGCTAATTACGTACTTTGTCATTAAGATGAATATTTTATAGTTTTAATATACGAAACAAAAAATACATTGAAGCTACATTTTTTTATCGATTTTTTGGCTTGTTTTTTTAACGATTGTATATAAAATAAAATATACAATCGATATAAGTGTAGATGGTCAGTAAAACGTACTTACTCCATACACTTAGCTAGCCATAATATTCTGAGTTTATGACACCAGTTATGTGTTTTTAGATTGGTAATAAACTTCTCAGTAAATGATAAAATCTCAGCAATTTCAAACATTAATATGGAACCACCAGAAGTAAGTCGTGAATTTAGAATACTAAAGGTATTATTAAAATCCCTTTTGGTAAATATCGGTCTTCCAGTTAGTTGCAATCGGGCGATGATTAATATTGATATAGCTGATAAGTTACGTAAAATGAGTAATATAGTCAAGGAAATACAGTTTTAAAGAACATTAAAATAATTAAAACGTTACGTAATTATAAACTTTCTTGTATACTGGTTGGCTGTAAAATAACTTGCAACCCCCCCCCCCTTATTTTGGTTATTTGTTAAGATAGCTAATTGCGGTTTGGGGCAATATTCTTTGCAGTGAGGGGCCGCTTAAAAAACGTATTGTTAAATTTTGGTCAAAAGGGGTTGGCGAGGTGAGGGCAACTAAATGTTTTCAAATGGAACCAATATGATACATCACTATAAAGGTCTGTTAAGGCAAGAATATTGACGTAAAGAATATTTTTTTAGGAAACCCGTAACCAAAATAGTGAGCATTTAGGTGATATAATTAAAATAGGGAAAAAGCAGATTTCACTCCTTCACAATTTAACATTAATTGATAATTGATTTGAATTCCGTTTTATCAGGTAAGAATAGAATCCATAGTGTGCCTTAATTTTTCAATTTTGGTCGAAAGGGGTCAACAGGGTTGAATTAAAGTTGACGGAATAAAAAAATAGGGTTTTTTATTTTAACTTCCACCTTAATTTTTTAAAATAATTTGTATTTGTAATGTTAATTTCAATAACTTATTAAATTAATTATTGTTATTTAATTCATCTTAAATACTAACACAGATTTTTTAAATAATAGAGTCTTATAAAATGGCTGCGTTATTGGTTCTGGGGAGGTTAACAAATGTTCTTGTCTCAACAGGAACTTTACAGTAATATATCGCATGACTATTGGGTCCCATTTTAAAATTTTCATTTAATCCCCGCCAATCCCTTACGAACAAAATTTAAAAATTAAGTCCCACTATCAAGGCCCGAAACCGTAGCCATTCGTTTGGCGGGCCAGTGACCAGTGTTGACTTTTAAGCAGAAGTGCGGACTGGTACCATGGGTGCGAGGGTACTGGAGTTGCTTCGAGTAGGGCCCCCTAGCTGTTGGCCTCGTGAGGGTAGTGTCACTGCTGATGGTTAGAGGTTCACCCTGCCTGTCTATCCTCTGAGTGGGTGGTGGTGGTGAGCCTTCGGGACTAGATACGCCAGCACCTAGCACTTGTGTTTATCTCATGATGTTCTTGTCATCAAATAATGTTAAATTGTGAGAGAGTTAACTCTGCTTTTTCAATATTTTAGTAATATCACATAAATGGTCATCATTTTGATAAGAGGTGTCCGAAAAAAATTTCTTTATGTCAAAATTTTTATCTCAACAGGACCTTTATATTGATGTATCACATGACTATTTTACCCGTTTGAAAATTTTTAGTCACCCCCACCCCCGCCAACCCCTTTCGAACAAAATTGAAGAATATTAAGTTATATATATTATTTATTTGTTGTCAACTGTAGTCTCTAGTTTTACTTTACCTTTTATGTGGCTACATGCTTCACTGCCACAGGCAGTTTCATCAGGCCAGCAATCTATGTCCACTCAAATACTTATACATGCACAATGCTTAATATAAATTGTCACACAAATATAAAATGTCAAAACAATAATCATTTATCTTTACACTTGAGAGGTACCTCATTCTAGTGTTTCACTTCCTACAAGACGGATTTGAAAAGGTAAAGGTGCAGCTCTGTTCAATTCATTATCAGATTTTACCTTGTGCCCTACTAGATTTTCTTATGTCTCTTTGATTCTATGTTGATGGCAGTAGCCCTAAATCTGATGATAAAGGCAATTGTAAGCAAAATTTAATTATTCATTTAAGATTTTTTCTGGGTTGCTTTTGTGGTGTTTATAAATCTCATATTCTTCAATGACATTCATGGTATGACATTTATGTATCACGGACATATTAACCTGTATGCTGGTGTAAGAATGTACGTTATCAATTATTAAATGGTCTGTGAATGCGGAGTTTGTAGTTTTATTGTTTCTGCTGTTGGGCAAATGCTCTTTAAACCTTTCTCTAAATGTTCTGCTAGTTTTTCCAATTTAATTTGTATATGCCACTATTTTTGTATACGTCTTGTTTATTTACGTATCTTAAAAGCAGCGTCTCACTGCAACGAATATTGCCTCAAACCTCATTTAGCTATATTAACAAATAACCAAGGTAAAGGGGGTGCAAGTTATTTTACAGCCACATTGTATAATATATAGGATGTAGTATAGGATGTAGTGTGAAGGCTTTCCCAGGTTTGATCCACAGATATACAAGTTTAATAGCAATAAGATATTATTTTACCATTATTATTACTATTAGATATTCTATCAATATAAATTCTCTTCTTTTATGTTGTTTTTTCTTGTTGGTCAATATTTAAAGAAACGTTTTTCAAATGATGTATTCACTTTGTTTGTGATCAAAATGTACATTCTGTTCTATATTAAAGTCTTTATAAGACAACGTTGAACAATCAGAACGCGGATGGTGTATAATTATTTACAATCGAAACCTATGTTGTCTGAGTAGATAATTAATAACAATATATGGATACTATTTCGGACAGAAGGTAAGTAATACCCACAGTGTCACAACTTCAACATTTGTTTCCTTTAAACTAAATAAAATATCTAACTCATTGTTTTGACTCTTACATCACATATATATATAACAGTTGTATTTCTTACAACTTTATCTGCATTATTTTTACTACTATACTTAAGACATACGACATACAATGTTATACTAAATACGAACTACATTTACTGATTGGCTAACTAATTGCAATAATTTCAGCAAATTTAAGTTACATATTATGTTCACAATTACAGTATGTTTTCAGTTTACTCGAACAAATTTTTTTTTATTAGTTTCTTATTTGCATTTGTTCAGTTTGTGTACACATAGGCCTACATATTAGTTACCCGTTAATAAAATTACTGTAATCGTTTCAAAGTGTTATATAAAATTTACTTTTACTTGTGTTTATTTTACTTTTAATTTTGTAAATTTATCACACTGAAATTTGCCAATCGTTAAATGACAATATATTACATCATTTACAAAAAATTTAAAGTAAATTGTAAACAAAGATAAGTTTTGTCTTTGTAAATCAATGACTGTTCGAAATCTCGATAAGCCTTATGTAAAGCCTTTTTTACGTAGACAAATTTATGCGCATTCGTTTCGACTCGGCTCCTAAAGCAAATGCGATGTTTGTATTTTGTTCCATAAAGTGCTATTTATAATTCAGTTTTATATAAATTACTAGTACAATAAGTAAAGTACAAGTATAATATATTTTGTATTTTAAAGTTTTTAAGAATTACAAATTTGGTAGAACTAAACCACTACGATTATTTATTTTTGTATGAAGTATATATACTAACTCAGGTTTCTTTGTTTGCATGTTTGTTTAACAATTTGTATAAAATATACGGTTAATATTGCTTTCATATTTCAAACATAAAACTACAAATGTTTATAATGTTTAATGTCACTAAACTTATCGTATTATTATAATAAAACTATTTAAATAATTATTGATAACCATATTTAATTTGACCTTTAGCATAAGAATAGCGTATTCGAAGGACTAACATGTGTTAGACAAAGTAATGGCCTTTTATAAACGACCACTTCACTAGGACATAACATTTTTGAAGCCCTCAATAACCTGACAGAGAGTTTTAGTAGATTTGTATATCCCTTACCAAACAACACTATAAAAAGAGATTTCATTAAACATTATTGTGATATATTATATAAAAGTAAATACTTGTAAATCTTAAATCAATACCACGAATTACGCATTGTATTTTATCTAAATATGGAAATCTCGGTCACTCAGATGCGATAGTATATCCGAAAGTTAACTACCGTATAGTAAACGATACTCTAATGTGAAAAGATGTTGTTCCTTAAACCTTTCGAAATATGTTCGCCCCTTCTATCCGATGTAATATTTTGGACAGTCAGTGCGTCTTATTTTATAAACCCCTGACTGTTTGTGTAAGTCCTTATTTTGTTTCGGTTTGGAGTGGGAGTGCAGTAAGTTTTCTATCTTATTAGTTGTTTTGAAACTCAGTACAATATTATGTTTTTTTAATTCATTTCTCAATTTATGTTCCAGCCTGCTACCATATTCAATTGATGTATATTTTGGCATTCTATTTTCTGGTTAGGATTTATTTGAAATTTCCTGCGTTTCTTAATCAATTTATCTATCATGGCTGGTCGTTATCAGTTGGAAGTGGATGTATATTTTATTGTGTCAAGTTACTTTTTGTAATCAATAGGGTTTAAATGAGTTTTAATAGGTGAGTGATGAAACTATTATATGCTGTAAGTTTTTGAAAGGGTGATATGAAGATGCGTGTATCGTTAAATATGACGTTGTAGGTTTTCTGTTACGTTAAAGTCATGGGTCATGGGCTGTGCTAGGGGATAAAGAGATCTAGATAATTGAATTGGTTTTCCATTTCAATCTCAATGGTGAACTTGAGTGTAGGTGACAATTTATTAAGGAAATTCTTTAAAACATTCAACTGCCTTGAATTACCGTTGTACAAGATAATATCGTCGTATACACACCTATGATAAAATTATTATTCTATCTTGGTTCTTATTTAATTCAGAAAAAATGTTGTTGTATTCGAAATGGTTGATTTATATTTCTGATATTACTCCCGACAACAAGGAACCCAAGGCCATTCCATTCTTTTGAATATAGAAAATGGTCATCGAATTCAAAGTAATTTTGATCTAAAACAATTTTACTAGTTCAATTAATTATTTTTGTGATTTTTTATCCATGTGGGAGTTGAGTTTAAGGTTATCATCCGGCTATGACTGCTTTTTTTGGTATGTTGGTGTAAAGAATTATTATGTCCAGAAAAGCCAGGGTGTAACCGTGTTTTAATTTGACATCGTTTACCTTGTCGATGAGTTCTAAACCGAGGTCAGTATGTAAAGTAATTTCTGACCTTATGATTCTGTCAAGTTTTTTTTGTTGCTAATTTAAATATGTTGGTGCTGAAGTGAAGTTAACCAGTGGCTAAACACTTGCCCTAACATAATGTGCTAGACAGGCAGAGAAATTTTAGTTATTTTAGTTTTACAGAATTCAATCTAATAGGTAACAAATATCATATGTACTGATTTCAGCAATAGAATGGGTATTAATATGTCTTCTTTTATATTTAAAAACCTGACTTTTTTGTTATCTGGTAACACACCTATTATGATTTTAACCTACTAAAGATCAGTAGTATTTAGCCAACCACAAATAAATTAGCTTATAGTTTAAAATGTTTCTTATAACTTTCCTCCCTCTTTCTGCCTTGATATTATTGGGCTACATTAACTCTAATATTCTGTAAATTTTAAATCAATTGTTTAGATATTAGAATATTTTTAAAGTATCTTCATTTCCAATATATAATTATATGAATTTCATTTTCAAGAAATATTATATTAATTACTTCAAGTGAATATCATAATTGCTTGATGTTGAATTAACTTCAGGGTATTTCCTAGATATGGATTTATTTAGTTGTATAAGCCAAAATTATTTAATAATTGCACTAGCAACTGATTTATCGAGTCAAGCAAACAACTTCAATGGTTCTAGAAACTATTACGTGAAAACACGACGTGCAAGAGTAATCATGAAATGAATAGTCAAATGTTTAAGAACAAAAATACCATGATGTTCAAATATTTTTATGACACAGGATTTTAATTACTGATGTACTGATATACTACGATTAATAATTTGTATAATTAGTAATTATCGGAATTTATTGTATATATGTTCGAATGGTTATTATACTGTTCATTGCTATAAAATGTGGAGTCTTATATTAATGGATGAGTCTGAAGCATTCTGTAGAAATTCAAATTTTACTGTACGTGTTAATAAAAGTATAAAATGGAAGGTTTTAGAAAGTTTTTAAAATATGTATAACATTGCAATATGTAAAGTACAATATATAAACATGACATTATATTTTATAGACGTAAAGAGCTTCAAGATATTAACCACTGATGCAACGCTATGGTTATTATAAAGTAAAAGATAATTGTTGGCATATTTTTTTCTTAAAAGTGGGATATTTTAGTACTATTTAGCAAAACATATTAGGGAAGTTTCCTGTGTTGGCATGATACTAAATTCATATTGAAAACAAATATATAACTCAACATTTATCTAAACTTTTACTAAATATTAATCTACAAATATTGAAAAATAAATATACTCTGTTTAAATATTATAAAACATATATTTTCTATAAACAAACTTAAATAGTTTAGGTTATTACTTTTAAAATATGCTAAATGCTTGAACCTTGTTACAATATGTGTTTTAAATTGTGTGTGAAATCCTAATGAATACTTTGCATACTACAGACTCGTTTACATAAGTTACTTACCTGATAGAATGATGAATGTTTCAATAAATCCTTAACCTTTTAATAACTTAAAACGTAGGTTATTTCCTTTATCTTTGATATATTTGTTTAACTACATAAAAATCATTAAATCAATTAATAATTATTGGTCGTTAAGTAGGAAACTGTGTTTATTACCTATCACAGTTGATTTAGTAAAGAATTTAATCATATAGGCACTTGTTTATAACTACAACCAACAACATGATATATTATGTAATATCGTATGGGTTGAAACATTTAATGTCACAAAGTGGAGTAATAAATAATCCACACTCGGATGAACACTTTCATGTAGTGTGGGTCGTTTGCAGATATTCGCTTTCACAGAATCTGACCATGCAAGTAAGGTCAACGGCACATTTATATTGCAGAAATGACACAGCAAAGAATAATATTAGATACAAATATAATATTGTGTTGTATTCATTATACTGTACAGACTTTGTACTTTACTTATTGTTTGTTCCGTGTAAATACTAGGCGTTTAAATTTACGTATACATTATTTCGTCCTGAACATTAGTCATCCCAAGGGAGAAGTTTGTACTTTTGTAACACCTGATGATCTCTTTGTTTTAGTTAAGTAAGACTAGTCTAAAATAGTCATCACATATTACTTTGTTTTATTACTCTGAACAGTTAAAATGCCTTTATCTTTGAATATTTATAAATATTTTTTTTTTATATAAAATATCATCACAAAAGTATCCTTCGAATAAAATTAAATTATTCCAACAAACAATGAAAATACGTCAGTTCACTTAATAAATAGTAAACATACATTCTTAATGTTAATTTAACTTTTAACTCAGCCAACTTAAATTATTTTGTTGTTGAGACTAAAATATAATGTTTTACAAAAAATATAAACATAATAAAAAGTAACTGGTTTACATTTTTTGAAAATGCATTATAATCAAGATCTATATATTAAAATGAATCAACTTTTTCTTAAAATTTATCTGTCTGTCTAAAACATTATGTTAGGGCAGGAGTTTAGCCACTGGTTCACTTCACATCAGCACATTTTGAAACACATAAATTAGCCAAAAAATTGGACGGAATCATAACGGCAGAACAGTTTGTAACTCATCGACAAGGTAAAAGATGTCAAATTAAAACACGGTTACAAACTGGTTTCTCTGGGCATAGTTAACCTTTATACCAACACAAGAGCCGTAGATAATATTGAATGATAACCTTAAACTCAACTCCTATATGGTTAATAAATCACAAAAAGAATTTAATTGAAATAGTAAAAATAGTTTTAGATCAAAATTACTTCGCATTCAATGAGCATTTTATTTATATATTCAAAAGCATGGAATGGCCATAGGTTAACCGTTGTTGGGAATTATATCAGAAATATAACTCAACCGTTTCGAGAACAAACACATTTTTTCTAAATTAAATAAGAACCAAGATAGAATAATATATTATCATAGGTAAGTCGACGACGCTATTATCGTGTACACCTTTTCAAGGCAGTTGAATATTGTTTGATGACCTCATTAGCCGCGATTAAAAAACGTAGATAAAGAATTTGGGGTGCGCTTTGTGTTTTAAGGAATTGATTCCCTAAAACTGTTTTTAGAAAGTCTCTTTCGTTTCTTTCGCTTTAGTTGTCAGTTGATAGCTACAAAATTAACTTTATTTGTTGGTTTGACATAAAAAAACATTACGCCATAGTAACAGCGAGATTTTATTGGCCGCGAATGAAGGGAGTGCATTAGCGGTGGTAAAGCTATTACCCCACAAATAAAGTAAATTATAGTTATTACCCATTATATTGTTTTGTATAAAAAAATTGTAAACACATGTAAATAAATATTTAAAAAAATAGGCGGAGTATGTTAACATATTTATAGGCAATGGTTTTAATTTCTAAACATAACTTATATAATATATATATATATATATATATAAAATAGCCTGAAGGGTTCTAACTTACAGTATCTAGTCTTAGTATGTTTCCAGTAAGTAAACATATATGAGTTTGTAACATTTCTTAGTTTAATAAAAAAAGGTTTAATTTTCTAATATTATGTAGGAGGCACTGGTAAACTCACTCTACTCTAGTTGCAACCAATCTGGCAACCGTGTAATTAAATGGCTGAACATTCTAGATTATAAATCAAATAAGCGATTTTTGGTTTGTTAATTTGTTATGTTATATTTGTTTTAGATTGTTTATAATTGATTTCCCGCTAATTACATTATATTATATAAAGGAAAATTTGATATTTAGTGTAATTCTATTAAAACCCCTGTGGTCAACCTGTAATACACTAACAGCCACATTTTACGTCCGATTTAGTCAAAATTTAGTACAGACGTTGGTTTTCTAAGTCGCTCGGACAAGTTCGTGAGCAAAGAAATTCCAACAACTGCAATCATGCTTTTTACCGTAAGTAAAATTTTTTGGAGATTATTTTTCGTACTAGAATTAATTTTTTTAGGTGTGTTATATTAAAAAATAAATATCAGACGGGGTTTTCCAATTTGTGATGTTGATTACGATTTATATTAAAATGCCTAGATGTTTACAGTTTGGAGTTTTATACATTAAGACTCGAATTTTTCCGGTGTCGTTCCTTTATCTCCCTACCTTCTTTTAGGTATTCTTTTCCAATTGAAGATTTTAAATTTGATTCTTCTTATGGGTTTTATTATTCTCAGACATATTACATATTTGTCATTGCTTTTTTGCATGCAGGTTTTGCTGGTTTTCACAGAATAACCTTGTGGTCAGCTATATGTTGTTTAAAAAAATCAATACAACACCCTTGTGATTGCTACTTCAGCTACTACATAATCGATTGCCTAACTTGTTTCTAGCTTTGTAGTTTTGATGAACTATTCCTAAATAATGCGTTTAATTCATATTTATTATGTGTTTTTGTTAATTTTAATTATATACATCATTGGATATTGGTGTTTACAAGTATATCCATGAAAGGTCTTATTTTTTACAGTCTATAATTTCTTGAGTTTGACCTCAAACTAAAACCTATAGTTAAAGTTTCATTTTTAAATTATATGGTGTAAAGATAGTCATGCTACTAAAACAGATAGTATTTTTGCTCTTTTTAAGGGAAGAGTTCAACCAGTCCACAGATCAATTAGCCCAAACACGCGAGGGATCAACCAGCCCAAAGAAATAAATAAAATTAAAAGGTTTGGGTTAGTTGAGCTTTGGACCAATTGAACCGCTTATTTTAATAAAGGTTCAATTGGTCCAAAGTCTAAGCAACCGAATACAACGCACGGGTCAATCAGCCCAAACTAGCGTTCGGCTCAATCAGTCCAAAAGTGTAAACAAACTAATGCTACGTCCGGTTCACAACTACACTCAGCCAAATAAAGAATGACGTCCGAGTTGTTAGTCAAGTTCTTAGCATTTATATCGAAACTAAATGGGTATAAATTATAAATGTGTCTTATTGTTAATGTATATACAATATTTATTCGTTTATTTTTAACATATTTGATAAGCAACAAATAGTTGTAAATAAAATAATATACATTACTTAGGCCTACTTCTCTTGTTACTTTATAATCAAAATATTTCAATATTATTATTTATTTTGAACAACATGTGACTATCTTATCAGACATTTAAATCTGCTTTGAGAAATATATCAGATATATAATAAATAAATATGAATCTTTGATTAGATCATTATTTTTACTTAGCCGCCTTTCTGGAGAACTTATTTTTTAATTAATATTAGTTTTTATGTAATTATTCCACTTTGCTGGATTTATAAATAACTTTATCTTATTTCTAAGACCAATTTTAAGGTGGTGAACAAACAAAAGAGTTAGTTTTAGCAGTTTGCAAATTCGATAGTTATGATTACCTATGTGGTTTTTTATACAAGTAATTTAAGGAATGTAACAAATATTAACTTACATGAACGTCTTTCGTTTTGTAATATTATTTTTGATGTAGGTATTCATAAGCAATTGCAGTACTCGATTTCATTGATAAACCTTTTCGAGTAAGTTCACCTGCAATTTTCTTCGACCTAAATTAAATTTAAAAAACATAAATATCAGCTCTTAGTATTAAAAGGAAGGCCTAGTCGTATAACTAATAAAGAAAACAGAAAATCGGCCAAACTAAATGTGCTACGCTTATGGAGGTGATGGTCAGTCATATTCGGTAAGGAGGTGATGCCAATTATTTATTCACCTTAACATATGTTTTATTCTGGATTATTTTTTGGAAAATGTATTATTTAATCAGAGATATTTAGTGCATGCATGAACAGTAAATACCATTTTGATGCTGAACTTTAAACTGTAAAAAATGCTTTAAATTTAATAGGCCTACACCTTGTGGAAAACTTTCCATTGCCAGGTTTAACAAAAATATTTAATTTTGATGTTGCGTTAATGCGCTCAGGATGGTTATTGTTTTCAAGCATAATGCACATTCACAACTTAAATAGCTACGGTTTTGTTAATTTACAAGATAATGACTTTCAAATTTATTTCTCAAGTTAAGAGAAATAGTTATAACGGGCTGCTTTATTTTGACCGATTTTCAATACATAGACTATATTTTAAACTCGTTATCGAAATTAAAATCATGAGTTTAACTTCTTCTATGTATAGTTTGAAAGCGTTATCTCATAAATTGACAAAATATGCGATATTGAAGAATAAATGTGCGTTTTGTTCATAGAAAATGTCCATACGTGTAGGTCTAATTTGGTAAATTTGCAATATATCGAATTCAAATGTAGCAAAGCCATATTGTGAACGTATATAGCCTACAAGTGATGGGCAAACTTTTGTAGAAGGGCCAGAGGGGAAATAATGTTACCTAGGAGAGACAACAAAGTTTAGCCTATTAAACATTATTGTCCACTGGAATTATTGTTTTTAGAATCGGGAAGTCTTTCTTAGCTAGCTTTTTTCAAATAGAACTAATTGATAAAACATTTAAGATGATCCCAGCTATCATCTTATAATTAAATTTAATACTAATTACAAATAAACACGGGATTTCAAACAGTCCAGAAACATCGGAGAACCAATCAGAATAGAGGGCAAACAGTATGCGTAACCGTGAAGTTGTAGCAATGAAAATATATGTGACAGTGACAAAAAATATCTATCACTGTGTCTGGCTTGTCACATTTAGAAAATATTTATGTACAGTATCTACAACATTGATCAAATTTTTTAAATGTGCAGAAATTTTTATGGGATGAATTTAAAACTAGAGTTGTTTAAAGATTTCACTCAAAATTAATACTATTAAAATTACAATGTAGTAGGCCTACGGCAACCTATACTCAAAACATAATTAAATATGGGTTGTTATTAGAATATAATCTTATTTTGTATATGTAGGTACGTCAATGTTTCATAGAATAATTTTAACTAGGCAATATATTTTACTCTATATAAATAGGCCATACAAATACATAGGCAAATAAATGTCCAAAATGAATTTTTGTATCATAATTATATTAACTTGCTATACAAATTAAACATAATATGTCTATTTTTTGTTTTAAAAATGTTGTATTGGTTAGTTTAACGTAGATTGAATTTAACAAAATAAAATCTTTTAAAAATAATATATGGGTGTTCATTTCTTCTTATTACATAAATTTTACTTTAAATAAATTATGCTTATTATAACGACCACAAGCGTTTTATAATTATTTACTAAAAATTATTTTACAGTAGGCTACTGTAGTTGTATAACAAGCAATAATATTATTACGTATGTAAAAAGACTTGACGTCAAGGTATTGCATGTTGTTTACAATAAGTGATCATTCAAACTGTTACTAGCAGACAATAACAGATATTTTTCTGTCACTGCCACAGATATTCTCATCACTATTATAAACACGGTTACGCCTACTGCTGTGTCCTTTATTCTGATTGGTTCTCGGGTCCACCTGGACCATTTACAATCGCGTGTTGTTTAGAAATATATTTCATTTCTTTTGGTCCAGGTTTAGACCTGAGCCAAATGAAACGACCTAGACTTTTTGTTGTTATACTTTGAATTACTATTTAGTAGAGCTGGACCATTTACAATCTGGACTTTATTAAGACATCCCTTTTTATGTGTATCTTCCGCGTGCCTATCTTTCTTTTATTAAAATAGTTTTATTAACTAAAAACACTTTGCACTACAAAAATACATTGTTCCTACTAGTTCCCAAAAAGTGTTGCAGTCAAAAGTTAAGAAAAATGTTGGTTACAATTAACCATGTTTTCTAAACACGGTCTTTGTTGTCAAATTCAGAAAAGAAAAGCACAATATTTGTTTAAACTTATAATATAATCGTCGAAGAAAAGAACATTTTACACGTAAAATAGGCTACATTGTTCTAGTTAGTTCTAAACATAAAATTTATTTAAACAAGCGTTGACTTTAAAAGTTAAGAATTTGATTTGATTGATTTGATTTGATTTATTTATCGATCCAGAGACACATGTTACAGTGTATTGATCTTGTCAAGTAATAACATAAATTAACTAATTTCTAAAATACATCACTACAGCACAACAACAGCATAAAACAAAAATCAGAGCAACATTTAACAATTATACTAAAAAACAATATTCCTGACACCAACCTGAAAAAACTCACTTAAACAATAAAAAGGGTTATTACAAATCCAGCCATACATAATTTTTTTAAATTTCTTAATATCTACAGAAAAAGCTCCAACAGGGAGCATATTGAACATGGACATACCAATATATATATTGATATGATGTCTGAGTTATACTTAGTCTAGCAAAGGGCTTGTGTATAAGCATGCCTTTTCTAGTATTGTGGGTATGCACATTATGGTTCATCACCAATCTACCAAGCTTCAATTTAGTGAACATCAAACATTCAAAAACATACTGACTTATGACAGTTGGTACCTGCATCTGCTTAAATAAAGACCTACAGTGCTCATCACATGAACTAAATGTGATCAGTCTAATAGCTCTTTTCTGCAAGAGCAACACTCTGTCGATTTTTGCTGCATTACCCCAAAATAGGAGACCAAACAATAGCACACTATGAAAATAGGCAAAATAAACAGTTCTTAAATAGCTTTTAGGTAAACAGTTTCTTAAATTTCTAATCAGGTACAAAGCTTTAGACAATCTTTTACAGACAGAGTCAATTTGCTGCCCCCAGGTCAACTTTACATCTGAATGCATGAGAAGCAGTTTAACGGGTTTATCATTAGCCTCGCACATAGCCCTGTTAAGGGTAAACACAATTTCGTGTGTCTTGTCTACATTTAATAAAAATTTGTTGGCACTGTACCAAACATTGGCTTCATGCAAGACTGTACCAGTGTATTCGTTCAAAGATTTTAGACATTGGTCAGATTGAAAAAAAGTCACATCGTCTGCAAACATGGCCACCCGGTAGCAGACATTTGCCTCCAGATCATTTATCATAACTAGAAACAGGAAGGGACCAAGGACCGAACCCTGAGGCACTCCAAATTTAATTTTATTTCCAGAGGATAATACACCATTAACAAAGACCTTTTGCCATCTATCAGAAAGGTAGGATTTTAAGAAATCACTCTCAGACCCAGCAACCCCATAATACTTCAATTTATTCAATAAAATGTCATGATCCACACAGTAAAAGGCTTTGCTTAAGTCACACATTACAGCAGTTGTGGCTAACCCATTTTCAAAACCTTCTAAGATGTAAGAAATCAGTACATCCATTGCGCTTCTCACCGACATTTCAGGTCTAAATCCAAACTGACTTGCCGAAAAGAGATTATTTACTTCAAAGAAATCACTTAACTGCAATTTGAACACGGTTTCAAAATTTTTTGAAAATATAGGCACAAGGGAAATCGGTCTATAGCTTTCCATCCTGCTTCTATCACCCTTCTTATAAATAGGCACCAGTTTAGACATCTTAAGTTCATGAGGAAATTTACCCTCCTGAACACAGGTGTTAAGACATATAGCAAGTGGCAGAGCAATACTGCAAATTACATACTTAATCAAAAAATTCTAAATATCATGAATATCTCTAGACTTAGAAGATTTTAACTTATTCACTGCATTTAATATGTCACCATCATAAATCATTTTCCAACTAAAACCAACATTAGTGACTTTAAAATTACTCAACAACTGACTGTCAGTTACATTTGTATTAGGTATCTTAGTGCGCACTTTTTGTATCACTTCAGAGAAGAAAACATCAAAATCTTCAGCAGTTGGAGACTTAGCTGCCATTCTGTTTGATCGTCCTTCTTTTCTAATCACTTGCCATGCTGCCTTATTCTTGTTTACCGATGCAGCAATATAGTCCTCATTCCACCTTCTCTTGGATTCAACTAAAGCATATTTATAGTGTTTCTTAGCTTTACAACAACCATTTTTCTAAACATGGTTTTTATTGTTTAACAAATTCAGGAAGGAAAAGCACAATATTTTTTTTAAAACTTATATAATGTCGAAACAAAAAACCCCGTCAAAATCTGTTACCTACACCAGGTGTTCACATCTCAAATGTCTGTTTTTACTGTACTTATATTATGCCTGTATAATACAAAAAGGCATATTTTTTTAAGCTGACTTCATTTTATTATTTACTTCCAATGAAATAGGCCTATATATAGTCTACCAATTTTTTTGAATAGGGCCCATCACTTCAAACCGAATAAATTATAGGCCTGCATCCAGAATAAAAATTGATGTTATTTCTTTTGCTGAATTTTAAAATAAACATGCACTTTTGATTATATCTAATTATTGTATAATTTAATAATTACTCTTAAGTTTGCTAGAACTTTTTAATAAAAATATAAAAATGTAGTGTTCAGTGTAGCCTAACTGTAATATTTACTTAAACGTTTTCCAATGAGCAAACCCTAACCAATAAACTATATTATTATGAAATTAAACAAATCTAATACATTATGTAACTTATAAAGTTATAAGAATTATTACATTAATTATATACATTACGTTAAAACAATTGTATTAAATCTACTTAAGTGTAAAACGTTATGCGACCGTCATAGCTTGATACTGTCATTAGTGTAATTGTGAACCGGGCGTTGCATTAGTTTGTTTAAACTTTTGGACTGGTTGAGCCTTTCACTACTCGTACACGTAGTTTTGGACCAATTGACCCGTTCGGTGATTTGGGCTGTTTGAACTCTATTGTTTCACTAAAATATTGGTTCAACTGGTCCAACTGTTTAATTTATTATTTGATATGCAAATTGTGTTTCAATCCAGTAATTTACAGTTTGAGTAAAATTACAATTAATTTTAATTATTTTAAAAGAAAGACTTTACAAATTAATAAGAGTGACGATTGGATCTAATAAACCGAACACTTGTTTCTTAATTGACAAGATATCAAGACACAATAAAATTGTTTAATCTATCAAAGATTCACTCACAACTAAAAATGTAAACTAGTATTAGGATACTTTTGCATTTTCTTTGTATTAAACATAACTTTTAACTCTTAAAATTAAAACCTCAAATTTTTTAAACTAATATGATAGTATTTTGATGGTTTCCTTATTGGTATAATTGTTTAATAATAATATTTATGTATTAATATATACTTTTGTAAATTATTATTGTTATAGGCACTATTTTCGTTCAATAGCTGTTTGAATAGCGAAATGTTTAACAAACTTTAAAAGATCTATGTAGGTTTGTATTCAATCTGTAGTGTATACAATGCAATTCCTTACTACCGTGATTTGACAACAATAGACCTAACTGCATCAGCAAACCCGGAATCCATTTCAAAAAGCCTCGGGGAGAGGTATTGTAGACTACTTCAACAACAAATCAAGTTACTTCCTTGTCATTGAAACTTCAAGCTTATTTCTATTAAAATGGTTGGAAAAGATGCTTTTGGGCCCTGTATGTGTTATCACTTCAACTTAGTATAACTGACAATATAAAACTATAGTGTTCCAGGCAATGCTTTGCTATTGTTTGATTTAATTTTAAGGGTAGTTGTCCCATTTCATCCATTTGACTTCAGTAATCACATTGCAAATGTTTTTTTATATCAATTAAGAACATTATTAAATAACTTTAGCTTTATAGTTTTTTTAGAAATTTCGTTCCATTTATTTTTGTTGTATAGGGATAGCACAAATTTAAATCTATTTGTTTGTAGTAACCATATTCTAAGATTAATTATAATTTAAAAACTAAAAAAAACACGCTTTAATAGCAAACCAAACTAAACATTTTAAAATAATTGTTAAAAAGCGTAGGGTGTTTGGCATCAAACGTTACAAATATTTCATTGTTTGATATTTATAAAAGTAGAGTTATTATACAAATTTATTAAAACGAATCCCACTCCTTTTTACAATTATTTTCACATTTTCAGTTCGATTTGCTATTAAAGCGTTTTTTTTTTAGTCTTTTAAACTGTCATTTATTTTCTTAATGTCAAAACGGAATCAAAAGTAGCCTACATAATTTTGTATTCAAGAGACCCGATTTTTTGTATATTGTACGTGTGACAATAGATTTAAAATTGTATATGTAAAATTTAGGGAAGGGGGGGGGTATGTAAATTATTGTATTCTCATCGGTGCTTGACACGTGTGCATGTATTGTTAAATTATCAATTGCGACTAGAACTAGATTATGTATACATTTTTTATGATAATTACCTAATTATTATGTATTTAACAGTATGATTATTTCGAAATGATTTATATATAATTTCTTACTGTAATCAGTAGCTAAAATGTAGTAAATATTTCCTTAATGCCGTGTATGGATATTACTGCTCTCGATTGCCATTTGGCTTAACGTGAGACGGGAAGCGATACTTTGTTGAATTCGAATACGCCCGCATTATAAGGTTATTTGGATAGTATTTTGCAGTGACTGATCTAGGAAATTTCTCAGGGGGGAGGGGCAAGTCAGCTCCATGCCGCCCATGCTGCTGTTTTTCACTATTTAATGCAATAATAAAATAACAAGATAAAAGTAATAGTCTTTTTTAATGGTGTGCCAAACTTAATTTATTGAAATAAAAACACATATATTTTTTGCTTAACATTACTATACATACCTATATCATAGAAGTACCTATATGCATTTTTCCAAGCAATGATGGTCTTCTCAGCTAATTTCAATATGCTTTAAAAAATGTGTTGTGTGCAGATGTTTTTACAAAATTATTTTTTGTAAACATTTATTATTTATATTAAGAAATAAATTTCATTTAATGAAGTTAACTGATATGCTGATTAACAAATTATAAAAACTATAGAATATTGGGAAAATGATACCTTTTGTCAGTACTTTACACCATATTGTTAGGTGTTGTTTACTTCAGGTCATTTTTGCACGAAATAAATTTGCTGTATGGTATTCGTATTGAATAAACTTAAATATATATTTGTTTACAATACATGATATTTTTGAAAATTAGTGAACTATTTGCAACGAACAATTTAACTGTCACATGAATCGTCATATTGATATATGTGCCAGTATTAATATAAAGACTCCATACGTAAAATAAAGGTGATCAGCATTGATCTCGAAAACAAATTAAATTAATCCTACATATTTGAAAATATATAGCAAACAATAATAGAAACACATTTAATTAAAAAATGTCGATACGTTATATAAATGGGTACAACATCGTACAATATGCAGTTTCGGCTTTTACCTAGCGTAAAATTAAGTTATTAAGAAACTTGATTAGTTCAGAATTCTGCTATATTAAACACCTTTCATTTGGCGTGACTCCCGCATTCCCTTTTATTAGATGGTGTCACTTTTCTGCGTTGATTGATGATATAAACTATATCAGCTGGATCTACTAATAAAATGCAGATTTATATCTGTACAATATCCACACAATAGTTCATGCCAAGGAAATATTTGTAGGCTATAAAATGTTATAAATAGAAAAATAATGGACAACAATAATAAAGGTTCTTCTATTTAATCGATAATCACACAAGGATAGCGTTAGCAGAAGAGTAAATTATTGAACGAACAAAATGTTTACAAACATTTTCTATTTAGAATAAAAACTAATATTTGTATTGGTTATTAAATATTTACTCTACTTATAATATTTGCGCTGAATAAAGATACACTTTCGTGCTGAAATATTTGTTTTAATAAACACAAAAACAAATAAATAAAATAAAAGTGTCAATTTATATAAGTTTTAAGTTATATTTGGTTTGTTTGAGTCAATATTTGAAATTATTTATTTACTTCTGTGTTTAAACATTCGTGCTAAAATATGCTGTACTGAATCTATACAATAACGTTTAACTTATAATGAATTATTGATTCGCAGTTATTATTAGAAATGTGTAAATGTTTTACTCAAATAGGGTTACAATGTAGCTTCTAAATGTAATTGTGAAGACCACATTAACAAAATTATGATACTGAGTTTATAGAAAGATAAAATAATTCCATGGACTTTAGTTCCTTGGCATCCATTTATTTGAAGATTTTCTAATAGTTTGCGCACTTTTGTGTAACTAATACTGTGTAGCATATTATATTGACTTTTTAAGACTCAAAAGGGCGGTTCACTATATAATTTGTATAGTATACAAATTAAATTTGTTAGTGATTACATTTTTATAAGAGTATTAATAGAGTCATTGTGAAGTAATCTTGTTACTGACTTTACACTATATGCAATGCTTTTAAGCATATTATCTTTGTGTTGTTACACATCACCGAAGTGTTATGAAATATGGAGTCGTGTTTTACTCCAGGTTATTCCACTCTAGTGAGTTCTACTAACGGATGCGGTTATAACATGCGGTAGAAATGTGTAGTTGACTTGTATACGTGTTATAAGTGTGTAAAACAGAAAGGAGACTTTATATATGCATAAACCTACACTGCTGTAGTTTATAACTTGAGATCCAGTAATTTGTATGCAGTTTTTTACTAAAATAAAAACTACGTTACAACGGAGAACTCCAACGTGTTCTGTTCCACGTTCAGGAGCCAATTCTCTCTTGGAGGATTTTCCGTTTTGCCCCACGTTCGGGAGCCAATTCTACAACGGAACTCTCCTTTTGAGAATTCTTCGTTGGAGAATAAGTTATTTCCACCTACTGGAAGTTTTATAGGCAATCTCACTTTGTTTGGCCTAGGTGAAATAACTAGGTGTCGAATATTCAGTTTGCTGAATATCCCGACAAAAAAAAAATTTACTTTATACTTCCAGTAATTTATTTTTGAATTTAGCTCAGCTAGAACACAAGTTAATAATTTTACTTTTCGTAAACCTCTGAATAGTGAGTACACTGAAACTAACCTTGTAAACGGCTTATTTGTGGTTGCAATTATCTTATGAAATTTCACTGTATCAATTCTTAATCTATAATTCATAAACTATTGGGATATTTAAATACTAGGTATTTTTGTAAATAATAACTTTTTTATAAAGCAAATAAAATTGTAATAACTTCTTTTTTCAAACTTTAAACATAAAACAGAACTTTTGGATTTAATCTTTTTCCAATAAAACCAAATAATAAATCTCTTTTCAATTAGAATAATATTTTCTTAAGCTATAAGGCAGAACTAATCTTTTACCTAATTATATTTTATTTTAATATTTTTATACTCAATTGAATTTAATTAATATTTAAATGAAAAATTTAATTTGACTCTACGATTTACTGAATTTACTTTTATAATTCATAATACAAATATTTCTTAATCTAACATCCTAAGTAACCCAGTATTTAAAATAAATTTATTTGAATTTAATTCAGGCAATTTTAATAGGGACTAACGTATTTTACGCTTCTACCGACCTTTTCACACTTGTCCAGGCGTCGCGACGTTTGTTGCGAAGTCCGCGAACGCTGTATAGTGATGGCAAGCTACAGATGTTCTGCGTGCTGATAAAGTTGTCTTGTTGGTGAAGGTGAAGTCCTGTAGGGTTGTCTGGATGGATGAGGTATGGCTTCTTAAAGATGGATGTGGTGCTGTCGTGTCTGCAATCCCGGTTCGGTTATTCCCTCGAAGCTACAGTTGCATGTCCTAGTGGTCGCCTGGTGGTGTCCTGGAGTCCTGTCTGGAAGCTATACGAATCACTCCATATATCAGCTGTCTTGCAGGCTATGTTCTTCCTCCAGAAAATTCCAAGTTAGGCCAACTTGTATAGACTAAGTTGCCACTGAAGTTCTAGTAGAGTTAAGGCAGTGTCTATTGCTGCATTACAGGTGAAAACCGCAACGACGTATCTTCTTACTTGTTATGCAAATTATAAAAGTTAACGAAGAAAATACTTAGCTTCTAGCATGCTAAAGTATTTTGTAAAACAAGTAACCGCTCCTGATGCGTCTAATTACCTCGCAGAAATAATAAGGATCGATGTGTCTCTTTACATCGTAAAAGTAATAAGGCAGCTCGAGTTTCCCCGAGCAATCGTTTATATAAGGTTTTTCGGCACTATTTCATTGCCAACTTGAGCTTTCTATCACTGTATTACTACAACGCTTTAAAATTCGTTTTTTCGATAAATTTAAACTTCTGGTCTATGTCATTTTTCATCCTGAATTTTATTTTAATTTTTTCATTATTTTTCCACTTGATTTAGCCATTGTTTTATGTAAGTTTTCTTTTGTTTTTGGAGTACGCCCACTTTCGTATGATGGTAGCCCTGCTCCCCCTCCAGCCGTCTCATCTTCGGCCCGCCCCTCTGCTGTTTCGAGTCCTTAGCTCTTTTCCCGCAGTTTAGGCTATGGAAAATCCTTTTCCTTTGTAACTCCTCCAGGGTTTTCCCGATTTTCCTGAAAGTGACATCTTTGGATTCAGCTCGTTGTTGTCTTTCCCCACGAACTCGAGTGACGTTCGTACGACTCTTGGTTCGCGTACACGACTTGCGCGCGTTTTTCCGCGGCGAATTTTTCCCGGAAAAGTCCTAGTTTTCCGTTTCTTCCTGTTTTTTGTTTTACACTTCTTTTCGTCTATTGGTTCTTGTTAACTAGCCGGATTTTTACTTCGTTTCTGCTTCTGGTTGTCTTGCTGTGAGGTTGGGGATTTTAACGATTTTTTTACAAACTGGGTTTTTACTTTACTCCCGAAACATATTTCAAATACTGGATTATTTTTACATAACTATGTTACTTACATACCATTTACCATTTTGGGTTAGTCAAAATTTAAGTTTAACTTTTCATTTGGTTGTAAAGGTGCAAATTCTATCACCTTTTTCCTTTCATAAATTTTCTAGTTTTTCTTTTATATTATAAATTACGTTTATCAATACTAAAACTTGTTTTGGTTAGAATTTAAAAAACTTTATTTTTAACCAACTTTTTTATCCTTTGAACTTTGTGAATTACCATTAACTTTTTATTTTACAAAATTTCGCTAAAACTTATTTCACCTTTATTTTAGGCCTTTTTAAGAAAAGCCTAAAAAACCTTTTCTTTTTCAATTTAGAGGAATTTTGAATTTTTTCTCATACTTTGAAAGCTCGTATCTTACGTAACTTAGTGATTTTTATTTATCCAATCTTGCAGTAAATACACCCGCGGTTAGCGTAATGCATTTTCTGAGGATTTTTATTTTTTATTTAAATCCTGGATTTTTTCTTCCCGAAAGAATCTTTAAGTAATTTTTATAAGTTTCCATTCCTTTACGAACAGGCAGGGTCCAAAAGTTTAATTTTTCCAGATAACCGACCCCCCGCGTTAACATGATTGTCGTGACCTACATTCGGCTTCAACCCGCGGCAAGTCCATATTATTCAAACTTACAAAATTAATTATAAATTCAAACTCAAGACCTACAACGAGTTT
>JAGFPH010001846.1:101570-111674 GCA_018207615.1 Philaenus spumarius
ATTTGTTAAGTACACAATAAACGTCCTTACTACCACTATTTATACAAGCCAAAACCATTTAAATTTACCATGGGTAATGTTTGTTATCAGATTTGTTAAGTACTCTTATAATAATATGTATGAACTCTATAATGTAATTTGTGTCATTTTCAATAATATAATTTAATGTAGATTTTAAAAGAAAGCCTATTAAGCGTATTTATTTTAAATTAGAAAACAACAATGTCTTAGTTTTCAACTAGTAAACAAGTTTAACTACATATTTTGTAAATATTATACAATTGTAGTGAAACTCAATTAAAATTATGTAAACATTTTACCTGATGCACACCTGACCGGTTTTGTTGACTGTTAATGCACACTTGTATTATTGAAATTACTTGTAATATCTATACAATTATTTAAGCGAATAATTAGCAACTAAAACAATTCACATGATTAGAAAATCTTAAACCAGAAATAAAATTGTATTATTTATTTTAAGTGTACTGTTGTATAACATAAACTTTTACAAAACGCTACCAATGTTTTTTAAATAACATAAAGATCAAAATAAATGTTTCAGATACTGAATAACCATGTACAAGTATTTTTAAGTTACAATTAGCCTAACTGGCTAAAAATATAGTTTGAACTCTACGAACAACTAATTAACACTCTACAGTCTACTTTACATTTGTTCAGTAAGATTTCTAATGTTATGAAGGCTTTGTAGATGAACGATGTAATGTGTCTATAAACTTTTACACGTATCTCGTAAGAAACTCTAAAAACATTTTAAAAATTAACAAGTATTTTACCATCACAGAAAACACAAGTCTTACAAATTTTTTTTTTTTTTTCATATTTGATAAATTCAGTTGCATTGTTCCACTTAAAACTTCATGCTCGTGACTTGAAACTAAATTCATGTAATAATAACAACATTCTAAACTATTGTCCAACATGTCAAGAGAATGAAAATTGTTTCAAACTTATAGATACAGTTGTAAAAAGCAATAAAATAAATATTTAATCTAACATTACTTTATATAATACTCTATATAAAATACAAAACAGTTAACCTGAATGGCTACAGCTAAAATAAAGAATATACATATTTGTAAACAATGGAGTTTTATTTTACTAAATTTAATAACAAATTTTATTATTCAGTCTAGATCCTACAATGTATACAAATTCAATTAAAAGTAGTCACGTATTATTTATTTTTAAATGTCATACAGTTAAAACATATAACTTTAGAGCTAATATTGCATTGCTTTAAGTTTAATGTGAGTTTATAAATCTAGAAGAAAAAGCAACAATTACGTGTGTTGCTTGAATAATTTATTGAATATCTTACCGGTCATAAGAAATGGTAATTATCACATACCCAGAAATACAGGCGTGCATTGATATAAATCATACCGTAGCAATCAATCAATCGGAAGGGAAACCAAAATACTTTATTTTATCATCTGTCGTAAAATTGTTTAACCGCAACTGGTAAAAAAGGTACATTCAAAACTAAAAACTTATATTAAGACTTCCCGTGTATACCTGTATTTGAAAATTCTACAGTTAGCCAAATACAAAATCCTCGATGTTGGTTAAATGAAAACATCTTCTTGCAGATTTTACAACGGGAGATCAAAGTGAAAATGAGGGGATGTGCCTGCAGTGGATGGATTATATCTTAAAACGATATCTACAAAGTTAGAAGTTTATACTTTGAGTAAACAAATAAAGTAACATTGACTGATAATTCTTCCAGCTGAAAGGAATGTAATTACAAAGGTTCTTGGAAACTTACATTTTAAATTTATCCACCATGATATTGGATATTATTAAACTAATATTTAATTTTTGTCAGACAAAAGTTTTAGTTCGATTATACAGTAGCTTTTCGCAAATGTTTGCTTTATTCATAGAATTTTTTTCCAGAAAAAAAAATCACTAAAAAGTACATATTGCAAACAATTTACATTGAAAGTATTTCCATCAAACAACATCAACGTTGTAGTTCTATTAATTGTTTTGTAGGCTAAACTCATTTCTAATCAAATATTTAGCCTACCTTTTACTTCAAAATATTTTTAACAGTTTAACTTACGTTTGCTGTATTTTGAAACAAAATTGCGTTTTTTTTAAATATTTCAAAATGTGCACACAGTTACATTATGCTCAGTAAAAAGGAGAACTTACTGTGATTCGTTTTATTCAAACTTACAGTTCACAATATTTATTTTTCTGTATCCAATCTGGTACCACATACCTGAAGTAATTCAAGGGTTAGAGTAAAATAAACTTAAGTAAGTGTACATACATTGTATATATCAAACATTTTAGCTTATATTATATTTTAGTTATATATCAAAACATTATATCAAACTTAGATTTTCTATTTTAAATAATGTCCGTGGTGTATAATTCTGTATAATCCAATCTATATATATGAAATTCAAACACCACTCACTGACTCATCATCATGAAATCTCAAAAACTACCGAAAAGATTGGAATGAAATTTGGTATGGAGGTTCCCGGAGGGCCGGAGGGACATAGAAAAAAAATTTTGTATAAAAATGGGGATTTGGTGGGGGGGGGGGGGGGGGGTTTGGAGAGGTCAAAGTTACTAAAAATCCCCATAAGAAATACATAGTATAATATATTTATTGATATAACTTTTTTGTTAATATACATTTAACTTTGATTTGTCTATCAAGCCGCATCGGGATAGCTAGTTATAAATAAATGAACTTTTAATTTTAAGCATTAAATTTTTATTTTAAATAGGATTATTACTAAATTTATTCAAGTTGTCGACAATGTTATTGGAAAGTGATGACTGTCAAATTGAAAATTAATTTTATAAATGATATACATTTTCTTAAATTTTATTGTTTATAAATTGTAATATCATTATTATTATTAAATTATTATAACAATAATAATACACATTCAGTGTTCTAACTTTTTCCTATATTATAGTTAAGACATTAAAATAATTAGATAAAATATGTGCAGATAATTATACTGAATGGAAACCTGTAACCCACAACAACAGAAAAAAACTTTCAAAATGACAAAATCCTGCATAGTAATAAAATATATTTCATATTTGATGCTGTACTGCAAAAAAATGTTATAAGTATTATAAATTAAATAACCAGGTAACGTTGTAAATTGCTTTGACAGTGTAAACAATTAAAACTAAATTTAAGCCGACTTAAACTAATCATTTACCTTTAAATTTATTGTAACACATGTAACATTAAGTGGAAAATATATTTCTCTCTTTTGTAAAATATACAGCAGTGTTAAAATCGATTTCAATATTACATAGTTCTAGAAATGTTGTAGAACACTTTATTAATATTATAGAAAATAATTTCTACCAGATTTTTCTCAGCCATTTCAGATTTTCTGGGATTTATGTATATTTATTTTAGATAAAAAGTAATTTTCAATTATAATTTTTTATAAAATATAACTTTAAAAATATTAAAATATCTCTGATTAAATATTTGTGAAATTTGTTTTTAAAAGTTTATATACGAAATCTATATGTTGTTTAGCAAATAATGATTTGTTATTAACTTGAAGACCATAACTATGTCATTTAATTAGATATATTCTTGTCACAATTTTGTGCTAATTGGCTTGTATCTTTTACTGTATTAAATATATGTTTTATAGGTAAACATTTATTAAAATTAATATTTTAGTAAATATTCTATATAAACTAAACTAATAATATTTTTGGCTTCGTAAGATAATTTTCTCCTCCAAACACCAAAGTATATTTTCCTAGTAACTAATTTCTAGTATATTTTGTTTATTTCTAAGATCAATATTAAAATTGAAAGTATCTCAGAATTTTAATCAGGCTTAAGAGTTAAAAAAAATATCTGTACAAATACATATCGTCCATGGTTATGTATTTGGATATTAGCAAAATAATAAAAACCTTCTTCTTATAAATGATTTGTATTATATATAAGTACAATATGTATTAAAAATGGAATATTGTAAATACATTGTATTAAATTGTACATATTTTTGTTGTTCCTTATTTTAAGAGATACAAGTATTACATTTATATTACATCGTACATCATTGACATGTTGACTACTGTTGTGCAACAATTACTCGTAATTTGATGTAATTTTACCAATAAATTCCTCAATAAAAAATTCGGAAAGATGTAATTATTAATAATGTCATAAAACTTGCAACTCCTTTTGCTAGTACCTGTTTTAGTAGGAGATTGGATATCGAGTTGAAGGTATCTTCAAACATCTCTTTATATACAGCATTCAGTTGTGTGCACTATTAGGGTTCCATTTAGGGCCATTTCTGTCCGTGTTCAAACACTAAGGGACAGGTTTATAACAAAACACATTGGTTCAGTGTTAATCTAACATTGATTTATTCGCACGCACTTGCAAATATACAGATACATACGATTTGATATATTAGATTATACTTACTTATGCTACATACATTTCCTTTACTAGATCTTACTTTCGTAGGACAGACTGGATCAAGAAATCGGTGAACAAAGCTACCGAATTTACTTTCTTTAAACTTTTGACTCCAAACTCAATGTGATATAGATAAGAAGGTGAGGAAATTTGGCACAAAACCCAGGAAATTTGAGCAGTAAGACGGATTAAGATGCGTTTTTTTGCATTCTCTTTTTTAGCTCATTTAAAAACTTTTGCACAATTAATTGTTTTCCTTGCAACGGGTTGAAAATGCATTTGTGCATCGAAAAGTGCAATCTTTCATCAACTGCATATTTTAAAGAGATGGAAAAAATTCATATCTGCCACAAAAAACACCCGAACTATACGAAATTTTGCACCCGGGAGTTTTTTGAGTCGCGGAATAAATATCCTGTCCAAATTATCAATTTGTTCACCGGGAGGTCAGGACGGCACTGGGAACGTCATCACCTGGAGTTCCCGTTTAACTTACGGTTAAATCATGAAAAAACTCGTGCCCTGGGGTTTGTTAAGGTTTCTCGTCACGAATTTGACATAGGTAACCTGCCACTGAGGACCTGGGGCTCCGGACGACCTGACTTGTACCGCCATCAACTGGACTCATATATTTATTAACATTCATTCAAGGAATATTTAAAATTCTGAAGCTCCAGGAGGGTAACAGTATAACTAAGTTTTATGTTTACTCACTCAAATCTCGTTCTGCTGCAGAACCGGTTTGGTCCTTCAATCTGGTGTAGACTTTGTAGTGTTGACCTGATTCGTGATGTCCTGCTTCCGACCCTACACTTTACAATACTTGACCAAATCTCGGCATAACGTCCCTAGCAAACTGGCCTAGCTTCCAGCTCCCACAATTTAGCAGGCTGGCCTCGAATCTAGATTAGTGTTATGCTTATATAACCCATCTAACTTCCGTGTTGACAAACTACACTGCTCTTACGTGAAACACCAAACCACTTCTGCCAAGCTTATCCTTCCTTATTATGCTTCCTTGTTTACCTCCATATCTGTCTTACGCAAAGTAATATCTTTACATTAAACATACTAACTCTAATACTGAATCCAACTAATATATACATATCATTTATTACACACCCATCTATTCGTAACAGCAAACAATTTTTATATATTTAAGTTTCCAGAAACAAAATATAGTTCGGAGCATTAGGAGAAAATTTAAAAATTGTCTTTATAAAAATGGTTATACCTATTCCACTGAATCATAAATTTATATCTTCAAACCAGGGCACCGTAACTTATTACTGATCTTATGACAGAATTAAAAAAGGTCATTTTCTTTTCAAGCAATAGTTTTTCTTTGAAATTATACTGTAAAATACATTGAAAGACAATTTGGCTACTAGTAATTTGTTCGTAAAATGTTCCTCCAGAGACAATGTATAAATTCCTATTTACCACTTCGATTTGTTGTTCTTTGTAACTTTACTTCTCGTACTTTCCTGGTTTTCCACTATTTCTGAATATTAGAATCTTTGATTTATGCAGATTAACAATGAGGTTCCATTTCAAGTTCATGAAATGCATTGATCATATTCTGTACTGTGCGCTTATCCGATGGTTAATAAAAACAATGTTATATGCGAAAGCTAAGAGTTACTCCACCCTCTAATCCGTTGTCAACAACGTTACTACATAAAGCATGCAGTAACGCACTAAAATTACGCATTTTCTTGGCACCAGTATATGTTTTGAACACCTATATAAACCCTTTGAGTTCCACACAGCTGCAAAATGTTGACATACCATACTCCGTAAGTTTACAAAACAATGCATAATGGTCGACTCTATCACATACAGCAGATAGATACCAAAAGAAAAAGCAAATAATCTATAAGTTTCGTACTTAATTTAAACTTCGCTGTTCTTATGAAATCATGCCTTTATTATTGTTCCTTTATTACTCCCCTGCAGTCTGCCCTATGAGTAAATCTATTCAGAAACACGCTAGAAACATTTGGCCAATCACGTTATTGAACGATAATCTTATGTAATTGGAAGTGTCCAAATCTTCGTTTTTATGGATATTGACGATAATTGATCTCCTAAAACTTTCAGGCACAGTAAAAGTTTCAAAAATGTTGCGTTATATACTTCCAACATCTTCTGCAAACACGGAGCATATTTTAAACAAATAATTGGACATCTTATCGTCCCCAGGGTTTTATTGCCCTTGATCTTCCCAAGAACTGTAAACTTTGAAAAGGTGAATAATGAATTTCGTGTTTTATAAAAGGTTCTGCAAAGGCAATATTACAAATATTAATTCTTTGACTTAGGAGCCCTCTAAAATGGTCTACCCAATTTGCAGCAGTAATACAGTCGATCGTCAAAAAGGATTTATTTTTCAAAATACGTACCAACTTCCAGACCTAACAAAATAAGAATTATAAAGAATTTGTTAATGTTATATGATGTATAGATTTTCAATTAATAATATTTCGCTAAACATATTACAAAGTATATATATTTTGTTCATAACTGGTATACCTGTGACATAACATCAAGACTGCTTAAAAGTGTTTATATTTGTCTTAAACGGAACTTATATTTTCTAATAACATGAATACATTTATAGAGGGTTATGCGCGATTTAAAAGTTTGTATAAAATTGATACATGATGTAATGTTTTGATACAAACACAATTTAAAGAGTATATAAAAGTATAGCTATACGTATATAATAAAATAAACACTTAGACATCAAAACGAATTTGACTCTTAAAGGTTTGTTTTGGGAAATTAAGTTAATTTTGTTATGTGTATACTATTTTCATCTTGTAAGCATAGTTTGGGTTTCAATTTATTGAATATAAAAAAATGGCAGAATGCTGATAGTTGCTTAGGTAACCTAATCCTTTCAATTAGTTTTTAATGGGATTTTTGAGAAGTCACAAATAAATAGATATAAAATTGTTAGCATAACACACAAATTATTTCAATAAGTTAACAGAACAAATATTATTTATTACCTAAACTCTGAACTAATAGTTGATTCAGCCTACAAAGTTTTAAGACTTAGTGAATTATTCACGAACCAACTAACTTCTGCCTTCAACTTGTAATTCAGATCTTAGTAACAAATCTGTCACGTTACCTAATAACTTGTATTAGTAATTTCCAAACTTAAATTTTTTGTAATTATTGTGCCTACGTTATAAAATTTTAAGTTTTAGAAAGTAAAATTATAATAAAAGTTTGATTTTTTTGTAGTTAGGCTATCCTTAAAATTTATAAAACGTTCTGCAATATTTCAAAAATTGCACAGTTTAAAATAACTGAAATTCTTCCTTTTTTTTATTTTAGTAGATATTATATTAATACAAACAATCCTATCTTAATTTAATTAACTAAAATTAACTATAAAAATAGTACAAATTGTAGCTGAAGAGATCAAAGTAGTCGATGAAATTATACATCCTAAAACAACATTAGTGTAAAATTGTACTGATAGAAGAACCTCTCTGATCTTCATTTTGCTTATTATTGCACTATATTTACGTATGTACGTGATGAATAAATATTACGCTTGACTTGAGGGAAGAAATACTTGGTAGAATAAAACTTTGAACACAGAATCTCACAACTAATACGTGCATTAACTAAAACGCGTTTAAACTACAAAGTCACTATCTTCAGATATGCATGATATATGATAATCAAACTATAACTGATAGTTTGAATATTGTAGCTAGTGCATCGATTAGAATAATAGTTTCAGGATTATCCTATAGGTAGATTTCACTGTTCTAAATTACTTCAAGAACGAAACAAAATATGTATTCGCTCTTTACGAATATTCTGCAATTATCTAAAAACGTGTTATTCAAAATATAAGTTTTTTGTAATACTGTACTTAGATTAACAACAATTTGTATAGGCTCGATGTACCATCCACTCAGGGAGTATTTCACTTCCTCCTATTCTGCGACCTTATAGTCATTTCTCCCTACTAATTCCTGTATTCAATTCATACATTGACATTCAATAATATTTACAAAATGTACAATACAAAGTAATGTATATTGTGTCTGATAACGGGGTAAGATTATGCAACTGTTATTCTGCATTTATGTTATTTAAAATAAATTACACTACATTATTCTATTATATTTGTTTAACTAAACAAAAAGAACTTGATCTATACTAATATTATAAAGAGGTAAAATGTGTTTGTTTGTATGTAGGAGGTTATCTCTGGAACTACTAAACCGATTTAAAAAAAAAAAGAAATAAAAAGCTTTACTATCCCTGAGTAACATAGGCTATAATTCATTTCGATAAAACAATTTGTATTTCAATATTGTAAATTTAGTCGGAAAAAATTCTCTGCTTAGGCCTTGACTGCTGAACTAACATAGTAACCAATTAAATAAAATAACAGATAAAACAGCTGTTTGCTCTAATATTTCCGTTAACACCTGATTTGATACTTCACTTTGATGCATCTATTTGTATTTTTAACTTATAGGTTAAGTTTTTATTAAAGTGTAGTCCATACCCTTTCTGGTTCTTTTCACCTTTATTATAACTAATGTCATAAAATATACGAAATAATTTGATTTGAACATTTAACATTACTTTGTGCTTATTATTAACCCTACACCTTTATTATAAAGAAATATATACATAACATGATTATGTGTATAGAAGGTTCCAACTGGGGTTGACGTGCGGAGCACGCAGGGTTTTTATCTAATATAAAATAAAATGTTTTTTGACAAATCGATTATTTATTACAAAATAATGACCAGTTAGTTAGGCAAATCTTTACTTCACAAAATAACAAAATTAATATTTTTGTAATTGAAACAACAGGACTATGTTGGTTGTTATTAGAACTTACTAGAATGGGGTTGAAGAGGAAAGTGGCTGCTAAGTTTAACTTCCTAATACCACAACAGGTGTGATTTTATAAAGTTTATCCAAAACACAATTGAACGAAAAACTTATGCCTAACTAATTTGCATTTAAACTTGACTCTGAACTTGTCGAAACAACCTTGTGTTCTCAGTGTTTTAATTAACTTCTTTGAGTAAACTTTTTTAGTGTGTTTGAGTTACATAATCAATGGTAGGTTTTTTTAAAATTTAAACATTAATTAAAATTTAAAGACGAAAAATTATCACATTCTATTATATGTAAACTATACTCTATGATATTTATTTAACCACTTAATATTGCACCACTCTCGCAGCGTTACATAGACTTTACAATTTTGGGCCCTTAAGTTATGCATAAGCGTACATATCAAATTTGGGAAATGCCAATAATTATGAGAGCAACTACCAGGCTGACAAGTTCAGGTGTGAGCATCCTTAAATAATTATCTATTTCAGAAATTTTAACTATGACAAACACTTTGAAAATTAAAAGAATGTAAATGAAATTTGAAACAATATTTATAATATTATACATACAAATTATATGATTAACAAAGCGGTTCATGCCCATACACATACATGTTATAATATAGAAAAATAACCCCCCCCCCCCAGTTTAGAAAAAGAATAACAATACGAAAATATAAATAAAACATATACCTATTATAAATATAAACAATTATTTATAACAGAAAAGTATTACAGGTA
>JAGFPH010001846.1:134411-167946 GCA_018207615.1 Philaenus spumarius
TGTTTTAAGTATAATCATATTTTGAGAAATAAAGCCACATATCCTAATCCAGTAAAGGTTAATTATAATCAGTTCACAAAAAAATTAAACTAACTAAATGGGATCATATTTACAATGTTCATAATGTTTCATTAGCTTTTCAGATATTTATTCAGGAAATTGAGTTACTTTTGTTATACTCGCGAAAACAATTGCGTAAAAGCAAAAACAATAAAATTAGATTGAGGCCCTGGATATATGAAGAACTCATTAAACTCATAAATACGAAGAATAAGTTATACAGAAATTGTCTAAAACACCCAAATAATAAACGAATAAAATCTACATATAATAAATTCAAAAATGAATTGATTAACAAAATTGGGGAAACCAAAACAATTTATTATAAGCAATTAATTGACAATAACAAAAAATACCCTAAAAGGCAATGGAGAATCATTAAACAGCTCATCGGGAGTAATGATGATAATGGTGAAAGGATTGCACTAAGAGACAATAGTTCTGAGTCCAGGATTGATTCGGCTGAGGTTGCAAATGTTTTTAACAACTTTTTCTGTTCTATTGCGTCTGATCTTAGAGAACAAATTAAACTCGATAGGAATTCGATAATATCTGTAGACAAAGACTATGACCGTATATGTTATTGTAGTTCTCGTAGCTACTCGATGTTTTTCCATCCCACTACAGCGTTGGAAATAAGTACTATTGTAAATTCACTACAAAATTGTAAAGCACCGGTGTTTGACAACATAACGCCAATTTTAATTAAACAAAATTTGAGTTTTATGTTAGATGTTCTTGTCTACTTAGTTAATCTAAGCTTGGGTTCCAGGAAATTTCCAGAAATATTGAAGAAGGCAATAGTAATACCCTTGTACAAGAAAGGTGATAAATCCAACACAAATAATTATCGCCCTATAGCTCTCCTTTCAGTTTTTTCTAAAGTCTTGGAAAGGATCGTGAAGAAACGATTAATTACATTTCTTGAAAAGCAAACATTTTTTAGTAACAGACAATATTGGTTTAGGAGTAAACTAAGTACGGAAAATTCACTATTAAATTTTATGTCTCAAGTATATGATGGTATTAACAATGGGTTCTACTGCGCTGGTATTTTTGTTGACATCATGAAGGCTTTTCACACTGTTGATCATTCGATTATATTGTCAATGATGTACGATGCAGGTGTAAGAGGTGTTGCCCTAAACTGGTTTCGCTCTTTTTTGTCGGACAGAATCCAACAAACTAGAGTAAATGGCAAAATCAGTGACCAAGGGAAAGTGAAGTACGGTATCCCACAGGGATCGTTTTAAGGGTAGTCTTGTCGCCTTTGCTGATGATACTGCTTTATTTTATAAAGCCAGCTCCTTGGAAGAATTAAAGCGGGACATGCAAAATGACTTAAATGCATTACGTTGGTGGTTCACAAAGCATTTCATGTTGATGAGCCCTATTTATTTAATACTTCTAGGAAGATTTTCTTTTCAATCCAATTAAAGTATCACGATTTAGCGTGCGGAAAGGTCGGAGATTGTAAATGCCCAGAAATTGAGCAGGTAAGGGACATTAAGTATTTATTTTTTTTTTTTGGATTCGGGATTAACATTGAGGGTACACACTCAGTATTTGGAAAGTAAACTAATCATATATATCAGAACTTTCTATCTGTTGACATCAGTATGTAAACTTCAATTTTTGAGAGCAATTTATTTTGCTTTAATAAACTCCAAGTTGGAATATGGTATTGCAGTTTGGGGAGGTGCATACCACACTACTTTGAAGCCAGTTATTTCCTTGCAGAAACATTTCATCCGCCTTATGCTGAACAAGTCCAGAATGATACATGCTGCACCCTTATTTAGATAGAACTTTAAATATTTTACCGCTTAAAAGTCTATACATTTATAAAGTCTTGAGAATTTTTTTTACAAAAGTGGAGAAAGTAAAAACCATATAGGTCCAGAAAGAGGAAAATTACGTAATTACTTAAACGTATTTATACTTAAACCGAATCTAACTGTTTTTAAGAAATTCTATTCATATCTCGCTCCAAAGTTTTTTTAATGCAATGCCAGATCATATTAAAAGTTGTAGGAATAAAAATAGATTTTGTAGGTTCGTTAGGGGAATTTTGACTAACCAAGTTGACGTTGGTTCTTACTTTAGCACATTACAATTAAATACAAAATTTTGGAGAATTTATTGTATTAATGTGTGGTTGGAGGAGACAAATGTATTTGTATATATATATTTATGCAGTGTTTGGTGTGGGTCTATGTGTTTATATTTGTACATATAACTTATGCCGGATTTCATTCTTTATTTTAATGTTTAAGTTTAAACTGAATATGAATATGTTTAACTAATTTAAGATATAATTTCTATTCAAGTTTCCTTAGTAGATTGTAATTTGTATATATATTTATGCAGTGTTTGGTGTGAGTATATGTGTTTGTATGGGTATATATAACTTTATGCCGGATTCCATTCTTTATTTTGTTGTTTGAGTTTATACTGAATGTGAATATGTTTAATTAATGTAATATATAATTTCTCTTCAAATTTCCTTAGTAGATTGTAAGTTTATATATAGTACTTTTGGTTTTTATTGTTTTGGAAGCCATTATTGTGACTTCACACTAAGACTGATGGAGTGTGTAAGATTTAGAGGAGCGCGGTTGGCTGCCGAGTTGTTTTTTATTCCGAGAGAAATTTACGTTTGTTTGTATTTTAGTGTTTTCTTCTTTTTTTTTTTTTTGTACATCCCAAACAGGTTTTGAACCTCGGGATGTTTATATATTGTTCAAATGTATGTAAGTTTAGTTATATATATATATAATATATATATGTAAAGTTATGGAGCAATAAATATGATAAATAAATAATTTGTATTAGAAAAACGCTTTCGTCTTTTTTCCCTCGGTTTTTGTTCTGGATACGACAGAACTGCATCAGATGATGATGTACACTGTTCTGATATGGTTGGAAGTTGAGCAATTTGGAGGCCATAGTCTGAAACCTGGGATTGAGAAGGACTGTATTTCCTCCACACTAATATGCATTGCGTTGTCAGTTAAAGAAGTGGCATATAGTAGTTAAATACTAAGGTCAATGAAAGGGTTGTTTCATAGCTAAATTCCATGAGAGCTCATAATGTTTTTACTTATATTAAATGCAATACAATTGTGCTTATTATGTAATCTACCTAGAAAATGCATCAATCGGGAAAATATTTGTCAAATCATTATCAGAAATACCATTTTCATTAAAATGTTTAAAGTGTGACGTAATTTTTAAGAGTTACATAATGTCTGAAAACATATTAATAGTTGTATTTTATTGTTTTATATATGTATAGCAATTGTAGATTTGTTTGTATTTTAAAATAATACAACTTCTACCTTTCACTCATAATATTATTTCATCTTTAAATGTGAAACATTACCTGACAAGGTCAGCAATATACAACACTTCATTTTACGTCACGTTTTTTATTCTGAATGGTTGCGTAGAACAATGCCAACCTACAAACACCAAAATTGTATTGGTCCATGATAGTAAAATAACAACTATTTATTTTCAAATGCATTCTCACTATCTCACCTTTTACAATTAATTATTTGCATGAACGTTATGACTGTCCTTTCGCAAGAAAATGATTTCTGGTAAATAATGTGTAAAATAAAATTAACAGATAAGAATAGAAAACTATAATATTATGCAATACTGATTAAATCCAATCTATATTTTACTTCACAGAAAGTAGTAATATAATACCTATGCTTTGAAATTAATTCTCTCTCAGTATCCTGCTTAGTAAGTACAGTAGTTTTAAAATTGATAGTAATTATTACTAATTCAATTGTGTAAATATTACATGTTATTTCTCACATTTGGGCGTTAACAGTACACCAAGCATGTCATGTTTGCATTAGGTAAAAGTGTTTGCATTAAAGGCATCTAGGTTAAGTGTGAACAAACAAAATTGGTAATTGAGTTTTATTAAAACCTTCTATTATTAACTTGCTAAAACATTCATAGTTAAAAGTCAAATAATTACTGGCATGTTTTTATGTTCCCGACGCGACGGGTGTTTAACCTTAAATTACTAAATCCTAAATTACTCTGGTCTTTAACAGCTAATCTATTATTTAATAAAAGGCAATTCGTCGCATATACAACTGGCATACCATTAAAAATAAACATATTTTAAAATAAACAGTATAATCACTGTTGAAATTCTTAAAATAAAAAGTATTATATTTGTAGTACGGAAATTACATTGCTTAAATGATAGAACCAGTAGGTGTAATTTAAAAACCGAAAGGACGATACCGGTTGCCAATAAAAAAATCGAACATCAATAAAACTCTTATACAATTACTAGTAAGCACCCGTGAAAAATCACAGGCTGATTAATTAGATACACATCAGAAATACATCATTTAAACACCAAACTATTTAAAAGCAACATATAGGCCTACTTATCTAGGCCTACCTAAATATGCTGACAGCGATTTTTGACTTGGTAAATGTGTACAATAATAAGGATTATAAAACTGTAGGCCTATTTGTTTAAAAAAAATTATATACATACGTTATTATATATTTAATGAAAGATAAATAAACTATATTTTTATTGCTTTTTATTTCATATTGATAGAATAAATTATTTAGAAGTTATTAATATTATAGTGAATAAATTCATAATCGAATAATATGTTTATATGTTATACAAAGATTTACGAATGATTACGATTATGATGAAGGTAAACAATTAGGTATATCTTCTTCAAATTTATGTAAACAAATATATTGATGATAAAAGATTGTATTTATTTACAGTTTATAACCTCAAAGCAAATATTATAATGTATATTATAGCACAACTTAGTTATGTAACTCATATTAAAAAAAATCAACTTCACAAGAAATTATAACGATTGAAGTTATAAACAAAACCCCAAACTATAATCTACACTGGGTTTACAGATGATGGGTGAAATCAGCTTCTATATTATTATATGTTACTCACGTACATACGGACTCGCTTTTATAGGAGTTGATTGTTCGTATTATTACAGTACAAGCAGTGTTAGTTTATTTTAGACTAGCTGACCAGTAACGGCGTTGCCCGTGGTGGTTGGTATTTTCAGTCTTTTTAACGTAATTGTATTATTTTTAAGTGTTCAGTCAGTGAGTGGTATTTGGCTTATATGTATATAGATCTCAAATAATAAAAGCACTATTGTCATAATAATAAAAGATCTGAAATTATGATTTTAGTAACTTTGATCCCCAAAACCCCTCCTAAAATTTCGAAATTTTTCAAACCCTTTCTTAGTGAGTACCTATGGCCCTAGAGGAAGCTACATACAAAATTTCATTCCAATCCGTTCGGTAGTTTTGAAGAAATTGTGATTTAATAACTTTGATCCCCCAAACCCCCTTAAAATTTTTTGAAACTTTTTCTTAGCTATCGCTTACGGCCCTAGAGGAAGCTACATACCAAATTTCATTCCAATCTGTTCGGTAATTTTGGAGAAATCGTGATTTAGTAATTTTTAACCCCCAAACCACCCTAAAATTTCCAATTTTTTAAAACCCTTTTTTAGTGAACACTTATGGCCCTAGAGGAAGCTACATACCAAATTGCATTCCAATCCGTGCGGTAGTTTTGAAGAAATCGTGATTTAATAACTTTGATTCCCTTAAAAACCACCCTAAAATTTCGAATTTTTTCAAACCCTTTCTTAGTGAGCATATATGGCCCTAGAGGAAGCGACATACCAAATTTCATTCCAATCCGTTCTGCAGTTTTGAAAAAATCGTGATTTAATAACTTTGATCCCCCCATTCCCCCCTAAAATTTCGAATTTTTTCAAACCCTTTCTTAGTGAGCACCTATGGCCTTAGAGGAAGAGACATACCAAATTTCATTTCAATCCGTTCGGTAGTTTTTGAGAAATCGTAATGAGTTAGTCAGTGAGTCAGTGGGTTTTCGCTGTTACATATTAGCCCAGTATATAGGGGGGTTTCAGCTTACATTAATTGCGGTAAAAGATTTTTTTTCTAGGATCGTTTGGTATGGTGTGGGTATGCCAAATCTAATTTTGCGACATCGAAAGTGGGGGGACAACTTTTGGGGGGCAAAAAAACCTCAAAATTTTCGGACTTTTTCCAGTTTTTCACTTATAACTAAAAAACGGTACATATTATGTAAAAAATATATCTGTAGTAAATTAAAGAGGACAAAATTTTGCGTCGATTAAAAAAAAATTAAATTCAAAATTGGTCCAGCAGTTCGATTTTTATGGGATACAAAAAACAGCAAATTTTTCCAATTTTGCCAAAAACTGTGTTTTACCCATTTTCAATGTGCTGTAACTTTCCAACATCAAATCTTATCACTACCCCCCTCCCTGAAAGTTGTAGAGCATCAATCCCTGAGTTTAAAAAACACCGATTTTTCTAAATTGAGCTGATTTTAAAATTTTGTCAACTCATAAAGCAAAATTGGGGAAAACCTTAAATTCACACAATCGGGGTTTCGCTTTTTTTCGATGTCTATGAGTCCGGAAATCAATTCTGAGGCTTAGGTATGTCATCTGAATGCATCTGGAAATTATTTTTAAAGAATTTTGTGAAAATTTTAAAATGTAAATAATTATTCATGACTTTTAATTGTAGTGCAGGTTTCTTGTTCACTAAATGCACCAGGTGTCTTAAAAGTCCCATGCCCCCCTTTAACTTTTGTGTTTGTTAAAACAAACAAATATCCTTTGGGGAACGATACTAACTTAGCCCAAAGTATCCTTTGAAACAATCGGAAATTTTGAGTGTCCCCTAAAAATGGGGGATTTTGGGGGCAACTCAAAATTTTTAAATGGGAAGTATGGTCATGTGATACCTCATTTTAAAGGTCTATTTAAGACTAGGAAAATGACATAAAGAAAATAAAAATCGGACAACCCAAAACAAAATGGCAACCCTAATCGTGTTGAAATAAATAGACAAAAAGTTGCTAATATCTCGAAAGGAAGAGAAATTCTTACTTATTTGTTTATTTTTATTGCCAACGTTAAAATTGCTTATAACTAAAATGCAACACATAAAAACACTTATATCTACAAACATAAACAAATTACAATTTATAACTTTATAAAGCATTAACCTTTGCATACAAAAACATAAAGCCAACTACACAAATACATACACGCTTCATCATGCATAACCGCAAATAAAAAAGGAGACAACAAAAGGTACCTCTAAGGTTAGGCCTGTGTAGATTATTGCCGAAAAATCAAAAATAATGAACAAATATTTAAAATTTTGGTCGTTTTGATGGTCTTGGTTGAGGTTCTTTTTCATCAGGCTGGTTGGCGTTATTTGCTGACTCAGATAGGACATCGTCAGTTTCTTCCTCCTCAACTTCCTCGCTGCAAAGTTCCTTATCAGGCTCATCCTCATCTTCCTCCTCAGCGAGGTCATCGTCCAAGTCTACGTCGAGTTCGATGTATGGAGCGTTTGTGCAAAAACTTCCTACACAGTTCTTGCACACAGTGGTGCACTTGAGGTCTGACTTTCGGCAAGTGCATGCACTGGTACATCCCTTTTTGCACCCGCAGAACACCAGTTCAGTGGCAAGCATGGGACTTTTAAGACACCTGGTATATTTAGTGAACAAGAAACCAGCATTACAATTAAAAGTCATGAATAATTATTTACATTTTAAAATTTTCACAAAATTCTTTAAAAATAATTTCCAGATGCATTCAGATGACATACCTAAGCCTCAGAATTGATTTCCGGACTCATAGACATCGAAAAAGAGCGAAACCCCGATTGTGTGAATTTAAGGTATTCCCCAATTTTGCTTTATGAGTTGACAAAATTTCAAAATCAGCTCAATTTAGAAAAAATCGGTGTTTTTTAAACTCAGGGATTGATGCTCTACAAATTTCAGGGAGGGGGGTAGTGATAAGATTTGATGTTGGAAAGTTACAGCACATTGAAAATGGGTAAAACACAGTTTTTGGCAAAGTTGGAAAAATTAGCTGTTTTTTGTATCCCCATAAAAATCGAACTACTGGACCAATTTTGAATTTAATTTTTTTAATCGACGCGAAATTTTGTCCTCTTTAATTTACTACAGATCTGTTTTTTACATAATATGTACCGTTTTTTAGTTATAAGTGAAAAACTGGAAAAAGTCCGAAAATTTTGAGGTTGTTTTGCCCCCCAAAAGTTGTCCCTCCCACTTTCGAGGTCGCAAAATTAGATTTCGCATACCCACACCTTACCAAACGATCCTAGAAAAAAAATCTTTTACCGCAATTAATGTAAGCTGAACCCCTTTTTTTATCCTCTATATACTGGGCTATAGATAAATCATGTAAAAGAAAGTAGTAGGCTATAAGGAGTTATTTAAGATTTTTGTACATAACTATTGATTTGTCTCATAAATTTGGTAATTGTTACTACTCTATTATTTAAAACATCATACTTTTAACTGTAACTTACATTAAATTGCTATCCATAATTTCGTTTCAAACAATTCGTATCATATTTCAATCTAAATGAGCTTGAAATTGTACCCAGTCCTGGAGCTGGCCACTCTTCGTTCTGAAATTGGTGGATGAATATGGACGAAAAATACTGAAAAGTATAAAGAGCATTATCTCACTTATAATAATTCAGCATAGCTTTAAACGTTTGATGTCTGATACATATTTCTGAAGATATTTCATCTCGATTTTCGTGAGCTATGTTTTAAATGAAATCAAATGTTGTCGTCATCATCAAGAAATTTGGAAATGTGATGTTTATTTCATCCGTATATTTATAAGATAACTTTAAGTCTGTTTGGTTTTATTTTAAAATTATATTTATGTCTATTTCTGAAGATCTACCTAGACGATTTTAGTTAGGTTTTTTTAAATAAAGAAAATATTGCTACTATAAAAAACAAATTATTCTTGCATATTTCATTTTAAATGTACAAACAATTATCAAATTGAACGTTATTAATTTAACAGTGAGAGAGAAAGTGAAGTTAGATTTAAAAAAAGTAAACAATACATTTTCTTTACACGGCCTCCAATCAAGATCATCTGTCAGTGTATCGTGTTGGTACATTTATTTAGAATTTATTTCAAAATAAAACTCAGTAACAAATCGGAAGTGCAAAATTTTACAGGTTTATTTATCATTTAAATTTAATGGATGATTGTTTTAATAATAATGAACTGCTATTGTGTAATTTTCTCACAGAATACTGTGCTACCAGATCTTATTTAGTTTATTATGTGTTTTTGATAAAGTACATACACCAATGGTAATAATATACGCAGACAAATTGTGCACATAAACGCCTCTAAACAAATCTGTTAAGTAGTTTAGTTATACAATTTTTGAGTTTAAGAAAGAAATACTATTCGTTTATTTTGTTTAGTCTTACTCTCAAATACAAATAATTTAAAAATTTTGATTCTATTTCAGCTCACGGATTATTGATTTAATAAAACGTTTAGAACCGTCAAATAATCCAAATTAAGATATAGTCTTACCTTATGTCTCTATCGCGATTTCGGTCATTCGACCATCCTCAGGAGACTCAAAAACACAACACCAACACAAAACACAACACATCATAACGTAAGTCTCACTCCGAATGGAGATCGTTAAACGAATAATATATATGGCTGATATTACGTATTAAAGTAAAGTATCGGCCGAACAACTTAGCGTGCACGTGCACTACTAATCTAGTTTACTAACTATTAAATTATGAATTTAATATATTTAAAATTGTAAAAAATCTGAGACATATTATCACTTTTCTAATTTTTCGACTTATATTTATTGCTCATTTATATAAAAATACAATCTGGTCCTCAATTCTTTGTAATTTTTTTATAGCTTCACAAAGTTTCTTGTGTATTAAGATAGCATAGTCTTTAAAATAAGTTGCACGTTATTTGTTCTATGTTTAAAGGGTATACGTGATAGGTTAAGGATTTATATGAGATAGTTGTTTAACTGGAGCTTCATAAAGAAAACTCAAACTTCGGTTTTTTATACTCACTGCTATTACCTTTTGAATGTCATCGAATACATGACTGTAAGTAATAATATATGCGTAATATTCTACAATAATAAAACCACACTTAAATAAAAAATAAAAAATAAATTACACTAGATATATCTAGTTTAAGGAATGACAATTTAGTAGTGTTTTTATTATAAATATTATATTGACCATAATTAAACCAAACATAAAGGTAGATAAATGAATTAAATGTACAAAAATAAAATAAGGATTGCACAATGCCATTGTTTCAACGGAAATTGTATTAATCCTTTGACAAAGATGAAAATAGGGCAACATTTTAACATGGTATACATTTTTTTTATTGTACACTGATAAATACAAAAACAAATTTTAAAACATTACATATAAATGATACAGTATATGTAATTTATAATAATATATAAATAAAGTTTTACATTTGTTGTATATTTCGTATATAAATTTATGTACGAATTTATTTCACATTTAAATGAGGCATAAGACCAGTAGGAAATTTGTATACGACGTATTGTGATACAACAACAGCTATATAACACCAACAATGAATTTGCTTTCAGAGTGTACAAGTCCTACACAACAAAGCGCAGACCACTAGCTAACCTCTTAACCGCAAAATGTAACACCAAAACGGTTTTGTCCATATGCATGCGGTCATGATATCAACGGACAAAGCCACTGTCTGCATGTATGGTTTTATCAAATAAGTACATATATTTTAAAATAGAATAACAAGTTAACTTCAAGCACATATGGTAAATTCAGTAATCAATTAATAAGTAACAAAGTAAGAACAGCTTTAAAAACAAATTTAAACCACAAATTCCCATTATTTTTTATTTGTAATACATTACCTGTAATGGGTTTTTTTTAAAGTTACAACATCTGATCTGGGAATAGTTATTCACTATTAGTGAGAATTGCAAAAGTTGAAGAGCACTGTGGTGACAAATTCACAATGATTGAATGAAACCCCGAACCACAAATAGAAGGAACATAAAACAATTTAATGAAATGTGCATAAGGGTAGTAATTAAACATAACTTTTCATTCTATCATTGTGTATTATAGTGAAAACCTTAAAACCCTAAGTATAAAAATCACCATATCCCCGTCTCCCTCCCTCCCTCTGGGTGATTATCACATACGGCTTAAACCCTATAAAAAGCGTCATTTGCTGTGGTAAGAAAATAATAATCGGCTAACGCATTCGTATGCTACTCTCAAATTGTTATATGTAAGTAATTTTTAAAACTTTAAATTATTTTAAAAACTAAAAGAGATGTGCAAAATCGATCTCGTGACAGATATTCGCCGTCAGAAGAGGAACCTTAGAAAACCAAATTACAAAAACACAAAAAACCTTGCCCTTTCTACAACCACAAAGCAAACAAAGAAAATTATTGGACACGTGTGGCTTGTGATTCATCAAATTGTAGCCCTTTAAAACCCATGGTTTTCTGAGGTAAAAAAATAATAATTGGCCAGCTTTCATTTGCTACGGTCAAACATTTTATTTTGTTAATTATACTATGCAATTTTTAAATATATGTTAAAAATCCCTAATAATTACGTTTCGACAAAGTTAGCAGCATGAAATAAACAGGAGCCCAGTTTACCTGATCACAAAATGATAACAAGGAAAAGTATGCACTGAGAAGGTGCAAAATAATATATAATGTTAAACACAACAACTTGCCGTCGTCAGTAGTCAATTGTCGTATTGTAAAACGGCTGCCGTTTCGCTATTGAGCCATTTCCAAGTTTTGGAGAAACGTCCTCCGTTGTTTTAGAACACTTAACACTTAATAAAATACATACACAAACATTTAAAAAAAATATTACAGGAGAATTATTACATTTATAAAAATTATGTCCGGCGGGCCCAAGTTGCGAGGGTAAGTTGTTTACAGTAGTCTGAATGGCGACAAACAAAATAAGCAATTAAAAATAAGAATGTATATCAATCTTTGATTGCATACTGCACTTTGATTGCTTGTGACCTGTAGTAGTTGAAATGGTTTTTATTTTAAAATTGTTTTATGAAATTAGTATTTTATTATCACAGAAATAAATATTTTTTAATTGCTTGAATTCGATTTATTACAAGCCATATGTGTGTCTCCTTTACAATTGTTTTAGATGCGGTAGTAGGGGGGGGGGGGGGGTTGTAGTTTCTTTGGGTTTTTGTGAATAGGTTTTATAAGATTCCCCTTATTGTGAATAACTATCCCGAGATATCAGATTTTGCATAACTTTATCAGTCTTTTTAATAATATAAAGTTTTTTTTAATACTAATAAGTTTTTAATTATATAAAATAACAAAACACAATAAATTTTTGGGGCGTGGCGAACGAATACGTTAACTGATTTTAATGTTATTACCACAGAAATCAATGGCTTTTCAAGGATTTCAATTTGATTTATCACAAGCCATAATATTTGTCCGTTAAACATTTTTTATATGGTGGTGGTAGACATTTTCTAAACGAAAATGTGTCATCTGTATGAAATAAACTACAGCGTTCGAGAAGAAATTAAGAATCAGAGTTCCCTCTTCAAAAGTAATAACTTGTGGTGTTTTACGAATTAATCTAAATGGAAGGTCTCAATTGCATTTCAATCTAGACTAATTTATTTGTATAAACTATGAATTATTTAACATTTGTCTTGTTTTCTTGTATATTAGTTTTTATTTTGTTACATGTATGCTTGACTACAGCAGACATAAGGTATTTTTTATTGTAGTTTAAATTGTGTTCTAATATAGTTGTACTATTTTATAGATATGTTTTTTATAAACTATAATTTACGAAAGAAAACATATCGGATTTTTAAAATTTTAAATTTTGTCTTCGCTAGAAGATACCGACCCATATATTAATAATTTTTCAAAAATTTTTCATTGATAATAGATACTTACAATTATTTTTATCCTTTATTTAATTTATGTACAATAAGTAAAAAGGGTTTCTTTTAATATTATTTCAAAAGAAACTATAAAGACCAAGTGTTTTTCAGTCGAATTCCCATGGTTATATCATGCTCTATGATTGAAAATTTATTATTCTCTTTTAGATTAAAACTATTTACATTCAATTAACAGTTTTAACTACAAATATAAGTGTGGTGGTATATCGGACCGATTTATGTATGATTTATGGACGATTAATTATTATCTGGTAGTTATATCCACTTCAAAATCATATTGTGTGATAAAACCCTATATATTCGTAATATTCACAATCTATATGAATGTTGTTTTTCCGATATACAACGTGGGAGGAGCTCCAGGCTTGGTTAGTATTACGTTGAACCAGTTACGCTTAAGTTGGCAAATATCAGACCATCTGTAACACGATTATCTCCATTGTTGTTAAACCAGTGTACTGCATCTTCCGTATGATAGACTACCTGTAAATTCGATCTAAACAGGTGTAATATATTTTAGAGTTTAATAAATGAAAGAGATTTAAAATTTAAACCCTGAGCATATTTCTATGTTTATTTACCTACAACAAAAAGTATGTTTTACAGGGATGAACTTGCTATTTAAGATAGAGTTTGGTTTGGAACAAGATATTTAATCCAACAAAATTTCATTCAGTTTAAATGTAATCACACATTTAAAAATATTTAGTTAACCAAAATATGATTTAAGTTAACACTAATTTATTTGTTTAATCTATACTAATATTATAAAGAGGTCAAATTTGTTTGTTTGTTGTTTGTATGTAGAGGGTAATCTCTTAAACTGATAAACCTATTGAAAAAACAGTTTTACTAATAAAAAGCTACATTATCCCCGAGCAACACAGGCTATAATTCATTTTAATAAAAACATTTTTTATTTCAATATTTGTAAATTTAGTCAAAAATTTGTTTATTTGAGACTGATAAATCAACACATGTATTTAAATTTATTGCTATAGCAACCAATTGAACAAAATAACAGATAAAACAGCTGTTTGCTCTAATATTTTCATTAACAGCCAGCTGATTTTAAACTATGAAGCAAATATTTGTAAGTCTAACTTTTAGGTTAGGTTTTTCAGTGTAGTCCTGAGCCTTGCTGATTCTTTTAACCTTTACTATAATTGTTGTTATAAAATGTACGAAATAATTTGATTTGAACATTTAACATTATTTACACCTTAGCTATGGGGTCAATATTAATCCTACACCTTTATTATAAATGACACATAACACTGTTATGTGTATAGAAGGTTCCAACGGTGTTTGATATTTCCCTTTTTAATTTTCTTATCGGCGTTTATTGAACAAGTGATACTATATGAAAACAATTAAGTTATTTGAATATTATAAAACAGGTAATATAAAATGTTTCTTTTAAAACGTATAAAAAAACATTATGGTATTCCTTCCCAGCTACATCATCCCTTTCTTCTTAACAAGTAAATGATGACGTCAAGAAGGAGATCCAATAGTTACACCAGTCTTCGTATCTAAAGCACCATATTATATTGCAATGAATTGTTGTTAGAATGATGTACCATCAAACTCATCATAAGTGCAAACATCAAGTGCTAGCAAAACTGGTATTACAAGTGTTAAATACCATTGGTTTTGAACTAACGAAAATTGCATTTATTTTTCCAAATAAAGTTTGCTAAGGATGTGTATTAGATACCAACAAAGGATCCTAATTTTTGGTTTATTTAAAAGATTCCAATAGTATGAATAATTTATCAGAGTGCCTTATCGTCCTGTACATAAAACGAGTTATTTTGTTTTAACTTGAATGAAAAATAAATATTGCATAAATATGTTTACTATTTTCTTCAGTTAAACACCTCTCTACAGTTCTTTTGGAATAAGATAGTTATTTAGGAGTTTAATAAATGTGTCGGAACCAGCAGAATATTTGTCCCCACTTTGAGGTTACGTCTCGTAATACGTATTTCAGTATCTTTTGCTTGGTGTTGTAAAGTGCAGTTGCAGCCAGGATATATAAACAACATAATATTATAAATTTGCAACTGTTTTACAGTGTAGAGATTTTTGAAATAAATTCTAACTGAAATTCCTAAATATTAGGGTAAACATGATCAGAAATAAATCGTTAGTTTAATAAGAACAAGACTTTTATTTTGCACCCTATCGGATTGCTTTATTTATAAATAACCTATTATAAATACCTTGTACGTCTCAACGATCCTTGTTTTTTTTTTTATAAATGTGACATGTTTCACAGTATCACTTAGGGCATCTTCAGACGGACATCTAACGCAAAACATTACACACTAACAGCACATATTCAACATAATTTGTAAATGTTATTATTTTTGTACATTTGTACACGTCTTAGATAAGACACATTACCCACATGTACACAAACAAATCTAGATAAGACATTAGATTGCAATCCAGTCAAGTAGTACAACCAGCTGGCACAACATGTGGCTACTGAAAGAAAATTTGTATTACCTAAGACTTGTACGAAAATGACAGAATAACAGAAATAACATTTTAACAATTTGTATATCGAATCTGTGTTTTGTGTTAAATTTCAGGTGAACATGCCGTCAGTGATACCGTTAAACATGTAGAATTTATAAACAACAAGGATTGTTGAGACATACAAGATATTTATAACCATTTATTAATTTTTTTGAACTTATCAACTATGTAATTATTTAAAGCGGCCGTTATAACTATTAATCAGAAAGTTTTAATAAAATCAATTTTTCGGTTTGGGGCTGAGAAGTATTATAAGCGGGCCTACCTTTGTTATAGAGTGGGCAAAATAACGTAATCAAAATAATGTAAATTATGTAATTAGGTAAATGATTAAATTGCATATTTACAATATGACTAATAAACATCTTATTCTTTGGTTATAAACTTTAAATTTATAAGATATCGTTTGGATGAGATAAACTACATTTCGTTATATCAGAGAGAGGCGCTGAAAACCTTTGCATATCATATAGGCCAGTCGGTAGGGGTAAATTTAGACCAAATTTCCAGTAATTTACAATACGGCTGATTTTTTTATAAGTACATTAAAGTATGTAGATTAACATAAAAAAGAGTTTACCAGTTTATCAATTTCCCAAAGTCGAAAAAAAATCGATTATCATTTTTTGTTCGATTATCCTTAATATTTCAAGCTGGGATGAAGATAGAGAAATATAAAAAATACCACAGTGTAGAGGAGGTATTTTTCAACAAAAAAGGTCGTGTGTATTTATTTCGTCCGAGCAATGGTTTGTCTGAAAAAATTCGAAAATGCAGGTATGTATTTTGCAGCAGGGGAAATCACTAAAAAGGGACATCTTATTCATGTATAAAGCGTTGGCTCATTCTAAATTGGCCGAATTTTAATATATCGAATTGAAACTTGACATAGGAGTTAAAATATATATTTTAAACATTTATGCTGAGTCTCAGCTTGTTATCTTGGAAATAAGTGGTCAATAAGTATAAATACCTAGGCGTAACGCTCTCAACAAAATTATCTCTGGAGGAGCATTTTAGGAACAAATCATCAGCAGCTAAATTTTCGCTCAATTCTTTCAATAATATAATTTTAAACAAGAACATATCGTTTGAGAAGAAAATGGTAATTTTTAATTATGTCCTCAGGTCAATAATAAGTTACGGTGCCCAGGTGTGGGGATATAAATCATATGACTCAGTGGAAGTGACACAGCGTTTTTTTTTATAAAGAAAATGTTTAAATTGCCGGCAAATGCACCTAATTATGCCTTGTTTCTAGAAACTGAAATATATCCGATTTTTGTGTACACAGTTAAACTGCATTTGTTGTACATGAAGAAATGTTTTAAGCTGCCCTCAACTCGTTACCCAAATCTCCTACTAAAGCAGGTACTGGGCAAAAAAGTATATTTGTATAATGAGTGGCAAGTTTTATGTGAACTGTATGATATTCCCAATAATTATGTGTTTCCGAATTTTATGATTGAGGAAGTTATAACAAAAATTAAAACCAAAATAAAGTCAAATTATGAAGCATTGTTACACAACAGTGGAAGATCGTTAATATATAAACAGCTGAATTCTAATACAGATTATTTAAGTAGCAAAAGTAAATTTAATCTAATTATTTGGTTTCTGAAAGCCAGGGCGGAATTATTAAATTTAAATAAATATTCCTACACGGCAACATCTAAAATGTGCTCCTTGTGTAATACCAATGAAGAGGAAGACATTCGACATTTTCTTGCTGTGTGTCCCCATACAGTGTAGAAGACAAATTTTCGCAAAGTATGTGTTATCAGCACAAGAATTAATAGAACACTTGAATGGAAGACATTGGTGTAAAATAAGTCACTTTTGCAGAAAAGCCTGGACGTATAGGACTAGTTTAATCAAGGAGTTTAATTTTTAATTTTTAATTTATTCATTAATTTATTATTATTATTATTTCTATACATATATATTTATTTATATATATTAACTAGAAAGTGTGGTTCAGTTGGAAAATTAATCAATTTACTCTCTTTGATCTCAGTCTCTTTTGATTTTGTTTTTGTACGACCAACTAATTTGGATTGGCAACCCCTCTGACGGTTTTCCGACCAAGAGTATCGTCTGAAGTTTTGAGGAAATTGTTATAGTTTTGTATATTAGTTCAATAAAGACCTATTATTATTATTATTATTATAGGATAAGTTTAGAGTGTTACTTCAATTTAATTTTTTTTTTTTATTTCTGAAAACACGCTTCATGTTATTAAACTATTTTACACAGTTTCTTGTATTATTACCTCGTTTCTAAGAATATTAAAATCTAGTTAAACATAAGGTAATTTTCATTAATCAAAAATTTATGTTCCTTTATTTATTAAATGTTTAACGTTTTTCTTTTATTATCATTACCTCATTTCTTATAATAAATTATTTATAACGATAAAGTGATTGCTTATGGCATGAAGATTATCAGTACGATTAGTTGTAGGCCTCCAATTAAATCCACAGGCAGCAAAAAGTACATACACTCTCACTTTAATTTTAATATTCATCAAGCTTACAGATTTTTTAACTTAAAATTCTACAGTGCAAATCTTATATTAGATTGAAACAGAGAATCTGTATTTGATGAAGTGGTTGATATTATAATGTCAAAGGACTTTTTTCCATACGTATTTTTAAGATCAAAGTAACTTGGATTTCCATTAACACACCAAGAGTTATTTCATTATTTATACATTTATTTCAACTTCCAATAAGAATATGCACATTTTGTATTACATCATAATTTTACATATAAATATAAATAGAAGTACACATATTTTACTTTAGAATTACTATTGAAAATTTGCATTAACTGATGACTACACGTTACAATTGAACAAAATAAAATATCAATTTAAACAAATTCTGTTTATAAAAACTATAGAACTAAGCTATTTGACAAGAGTGATTGAAATCAGCATATTTCAGTTCATTAAAAGAAACAATACGTAACTGCCGAGATATTAGGTAACACATACAATGTTATTGTAAAAACATTTATTTATAAATTAGATAATAACTATTAATAACGGAGAATTAAAGCTGGGCTAGTAATATAGATAGGCCTAATCAAGGGTAAACAGATAGTATTGTATTAGACCAGGGAAATTAGACCAAATTCCACCGGAACAACTTAATTTTGAGATATAGTTCGGTTCAAAATGGGATTTTCTACATTGTGTTCAGAAATGGATCAGAAAAGTACACATAATATTATGATGATTGACGGCTCGGAAAGAATCTGTACTGTAATTTGTCATAAATGTATCCAATGTAATAGCTATTCTCATTCCAACTCTTTTATGTACATTTTATCATTCTTTATATGTAGCCTATTACACTGACAGAATAAGCATATATATATACATATATATACAAAGAGTATTTTAATTAAACACGGTTGATACGAAGAGTATTTTAAAACAAGCAGATTAATGACATTAAATGAATTAGTATTTAACTACATACTTATATTTGTAAAACAAAAAACAGAAAAAATGGTATTACGAAACACGTGTTAATATCTAGATATTTTCTGTATTAGAAATAAATTCTACTGACTTTATTTTTCAATAAATGAAAAAGAAATATCCACTGTGTTTATAATATATTTGCCCTAAGCTTACTCATTATCATTGTTTTCTTATCTTTGTTTTTATTTTATACCCACATGGACTATAATTATTTTAAACCTACAGCATTTTTTTCTGAAAACTTAAGACCTTTATTATTATTAAAACGACGGAAAGAGATAGGCCTATAGGCCTATACAGAACTGACTCCAGGAATTAAATAACCTTAAAAAAAAATATTTACAAAATGACATCAATATTTTGTTATTTGTATAATAATTTAAAAGAGTTAAAAAAAATGTATACATTAGTTAGCTTATTATTATTAAGGTATTTCTACTTGTTTGCCTTAGTGAATAACAGACCAAACCATGGGCCGAGTGGCCTCAGAGCTTCACAAAATAAAAATAAAATATTTACAAAATCACATACATTATTTTGTCATTTGTACAATAATGTTTTGAAATTCTTATTCAACACCTTATATTTTATGATGATTTTAGATTTTACAAGTTATTTTAAGACTTTTTTGTTCTTGTAATTTTTCTATACGACTAACCTTTTAAGTTAGAGGGGTATACAGTTTTAATAACACCCTATCTGAGCGGATGATATTTTGGTATTCATTGTTTTAAATCTTCAATGGTGTTCAAACTCGTACATAAAATACAGAAAAAACTTGATAACCGTAACAAACCTCTACACTGCAACAACAGCAACAAAAAGACAAAATTCATTCCAATGCAATACACACCAATTTTTGATCAGCAAGTCCGCAACTCTTTCAAGAAATACAATTACAACATAGCCTACAGAACAAAAAACAGTTTATCACAATATTTCAACCACACAAAAAATAACCAAGACCTATACAACAATAGTGGCATATGGCATATACAAACTAAATTGCAGTGATTGTGATAAATATTACATCGGACAAACAGGCAGACCATTTAGAGAAAGATTTAAAGAGCATATACCTAGCAGCAGTAACAATAGAACTACAAACTCAGCATTCACAGACCATTTAATTGATAACATGCATTCTTACACCAGCATACAGGATAATATGTCAGTGATACATAAAATAAATAAAGGCCACACCATGAACGTCATTGAAGAATATGAAATTTATAAACACCACAAAAGCAATCCAGAAAAAATCTTAAATGAAAAATTGAATTTCGCTTCCAATTGCCAACAGCATAAATCTAATATTTTGAAATATTATAAATCCAATTGAAATCTAATATTTTGCCAACAGCATAAAATCAAAGAGACAAAGCAAATCTAGTAGGGCACAAGGTACAATCTGATAAGAATAGAACAGAGCTGCACCTTTATCTTTCCAAATCAGTCTTGAAGGAAGTATACTAGAATGAGGTACCTCTTAAGTATAGCAAATCTGAACAAACCTATTTATTTATGTGACGTGTACAAAAAATGTACGAAAATATGTGTAACTTTATGTGTTGTGTATCTATAAGTGTTTAAGTGTACATAGATAGCTGGCCTGATGATGCTGCCTGTGGCAGTGAAACATGTAGCCACATAAAAGGTAAAGAACAAATTAATACTGACTACATTTGACAAAATATAAATAATATATATATATAGATATTTTGGTATAGAAATGTCAAATCATGCGTCTTTAATGGCTAGCTATTAACGGTTTAAATTACATCCTAATTATTACAAGATTTGTTATATTTCTCAGCCATATAGAAAACCGTACATGCTTTTCTTCAACTCGCTGCCGTTCAACCGGTGGGAGGACCGGTGCGTGGACCGTTGCACGGTCGCCTCGGCTCTTTCCGGATCTTCTCGTACTTATGCCAAGTTTGAACTCAATCAATCAAACATTTCTCTAGATGTGATTTATTTTGTAAAAAGAATGGCGGATATCTGGAAAACGAAGCGTTTTCGGGCCTATGATTATATAATGTCTTATTTTTAGTTATAGAATGAGCTAATGATACATTGCCGTATAGTTCTGAATCAACCAGGTTGCAGTTTGATGTTGTAACATAGTATATTTTTTTTATTTCAAAAACGTCAAAATAGTTTCAGACAAGCATCACTTTTACTTTATTCAATGTCCTTTCCGCTTTTTTATCGAAGATTGCATAAAAATTCAATTAATACATGTTATTTCGTCTATTATACTTCCCTCGCACATACACTACTTTAAATAAGGTTTTTATTGTTATATATAAGACCATACAAAAATAAAGATGCTTACCAATAATAACTATACTTTTTTAAATTCATTAATAAACAGAATTATAAAATAACTCTTATCCTGTTTGTTTTTTAATATCCGCAGTTTGTCGGAAAGAAACTAATATTGTTGTTGGCCGTTTTTATATTTTATAAAACTTGAGCAAACAACAACCACACAACTTTGTCTAAATTGTAACTAAATTGTATTTTAAAAGTAGGCCTATTATATCTAAAACACGAATACAACCGTTACTGTCTTATAATATATCTAACATTAATAATATATATCGTTTTAAATTAATTATTAACTATTGTGCATTTATTGATAAATGTGTATTCAATCGTTCACTAGATAGCGATTATGGACAAATACTTTCAAAACTATTTGTATTTTAATTTGCTTATACCAATATTGTGACAATTTTATAGCCTACTAATAAATCATGGAAATAAATGATAAAGTTTCCAAATGTATATTTCAAGTTAGAGGAAATAAAATGTACCTTATCTGACAAGCTAAGACCTTATAAACGGATTAAGGTATAGCCGTAAAGATGTAGAAATACTTTTTAATACTTAAGAGGATTATTTTGATAGAAATGCGTTTATCAAAGGTAGCTTAGCAATGTTAAAACTAAATTATTTAAGCACTAAGCTAGATTATTTCAGTTGACTAAGAATTGATATTTGTAAAGATGAACTCCATATTTTATTTTATTCCCGGTTAATACAATGACACAGTCTGCAGTATCTGTGTATCATTGGATCTTAGCTTTAAATTACAACAATATGAAGAAAATAAATTAAATAAGACTAATAACCTTTAACTTGTCACTCCGTGTAGTCTCCAATATTGGAAAAAAAGTAATTTTTTAAATTCTTATTACCACAGTTTCCAACTAAACTAGATTACTCTTACTAAAAAAGCCTAACAACGAGGCCAAGGCGTAAGGGTTATAATGTTTTTATATTATTTTTTAGACTTGAGTTGTAAGATGAGTTAGTACAATAATAAATGTTTCGTATGGGTGAAAAAACCTAAAATATTGTGTAAAGGTCATATTTATATTCGTTTTAAAAATTAGAGGCTAAGTTCATTTTTGCCTTAAATATAAGATATATAAATATAAATAAAGTAAAATTAATTTGATTTTATTTTAGTAAAATATGGGTCCTGGCAGTGTTCCCCTAAGTAAATCTATTTGAAACATATATTTGACGGTTGACATAAAACTTCAACACAGATATTCACAACGAATACGTCAAACGCGATTTATCGAAAATGTCGCCATATTCAGTAATGCTCGACCTACAATAATCAAACTATAACAGAACATAGTTACTAGTAGTCGTTCATGCGTTTGGTTGTAAAATTCTGTATTCAAGTGTTATTCTATCGCAAACGTTAGAATCAAATTTTGCATTTGTAGTACTGTATATGCCTAAGTGGTTACAAAGTTATATTGTCTATAAGGATTTCCGACTTTTCAATTGTTTTAAATAACCGACATTAAAAATAAACATTACATATAAAACAAATATGTTCAGCTTAAGCACTTATGGTGATGTGACAGAGTTTCTTTGAGTTTGTCTACTCTTACACTATTTTCAAATTACCAGAAATGTTTTTCATTTAAATTTACCTAAAATAGAATAGGGACAATTTTAGAAAATATCCATGTCTATTAATTGTTGTAACTGAGATATAAGATTATAGAAACATAACAAAATCCTTTCTTGAAATACATACTTAGTTTTATTTGCAATCGTTTATTAATTAGATTATCTTTTTTATTGATTAACTTTTGTTTGATATTTAGTACTTAATTTTTTATAAATAAGTTTATATTATAAATTGAAAATTATAAAAGAGTATTTGGTGAACAAAACCTGTCACTTAACCTGATTTTGACTAACTCTTTTTAGAACTCTTTTTAGAGTATATTTTTTGTTAAATTTTCCAAATTTTACTGCCGAAATATTGTGTACTTTTCGAATTTGTTACAAATATGAAATTTTTCTTTCATAAAAGTGCTTGTAGGATGAGATTCTTATAAATTTAATAAGGACCTATAAACATTGAATAAGAAATTCTCAAACTGTATTTGATGTTGTAAATTATAAAAATAGAAGGTTAAACTGCCCCGTCAATACTGGAATAGATTCAGTCTTTGTATATTATGTTTGTAAATCAACAAAACCACTAGAAAATAGTAGGTAATCAAGAAACGATTATAAAAGTATTTATTTTAAAGTTAATTAGTCTCCTTAGAAAATATAACACAAACTAAATTTAATTTGTAAGACTTATACAAAAACATTAAGAGTTGGTAATCAAGGACATCAGTTTTAATTGTTTAAATATAATCTATTCCACTGTGCTTCAAATATTAAAAAGTTCTGTCTTGTCAATTAAAGGATATCAAGCAAAAAATGTATATTCCTTCGTATAAGCCGTTTAAATATAATACAAGTAATATTATTGTTAAATTAATTTTTGAGATCTCGTGATATGATTTAGCTTTTGTTCATGTAGAAAAATATGTACTTTATATGTAGAATAGATTGAGATTATAATTAAACAAAATAATAAAATTAAAAACTAATCATTATCCGGGCCTAGGTCAGATTTTAGTGACACACTTCATGGATCTTATTACAGGACAAATAATATTTTGGTTAACACACAATTTGAGACGATAGGAGAAGAGAGAGCTAAAGCATAATAAATCACCAGGAAGCGTGACAGTCGGATTGGGGACAGCAGTAAAGCATTGTTTATCGTACTTTTGTCCATACGTGTTGTCTATCTTTAAATAAAATAACATAAAATATGCTGTAAGATACGTTCAGTATTATAAATAAGGATGGTGAGAAATAAATGTTGTCAAGATCAATAAAGATTTTGTAATAATATAAAAATCTATTGATTATTTACGACGACAGTTTGTTAAAAAGCAATACTAATGTGTAATAATTTGCATATGATATAATGTATAATTAAGTTTTCTTGCTAATTATACTATACATTAAATTAAATAATTATTTGATTATTCAATGTCGATAGCAACGATTACATGAATTTTAGGATGTAAGTAGTGGGGGATACCACTGCGTGCTCCGCACGCCAACCCCGTTGGGACCTTCCACATGCATATGTTATGTTTTCTTTATAATAAAGGTGTAGGATTATTAATAACCTCAAAGCTAAGATGGTAAATAATGTTAAATGTCCAAATAAAAGTATTTCGTATATTTTATAACAGCAATTTTACAAAGGTTAAAACAACCAGCAAGGTCCAGGTTTAGTAAAAACTTAACCTAAAAGTTAGAATTATAAATAATAGTTTTAAAATTTGAAATCAGCTGTTAATATAAAGATCAGAGCAAACAGCTGATTACTGTAACAACAATAAACATATTTATTTATTATTTAGTATATCACTCGCATTGCCATAAAATATTTAGCACAGATTTTGTTGCTTTTACGTCTATATAACAATGGCGTTGTTTTTCAAAAAGTATATAAAAACGCGCGTTTATTCAATTGAAACTTTGTGTCAAAATTTCAATGCAATCGATGAAGAACTTTTTTAAATTTATTATTTTGAACAAACGAACATTTACATTTTTATTTATATAGATTAATACTAAACGGCTTTTCAGTAACACCAAAATTTCTAATCTCGGAATTTACAAGTACAAGTTTAAAATATAAGAAAAGAGTCATACACTCACATCATGAACACACACACACACAATAACACACATCATGACCTACCACGTGGCACTAGATGTGTTTGCATGCTTTGATCTTTGTTAGAGATAGATTTACTGAACAAATGCTATGTTTGTATAGGATTCCTTAATTGCTTTGTTACTCCTGTCCGTCCGATCCGTGTGCTTTGCTGCGTGTTCCTAAAGAGTAATCATTTTGTTAGAACTAATTAGTGCGTAACAAAATGTATTCTGGAACTTGTAAATAAAGTTATTTCGAATAACTTGTTGTTATTCATTTAAAAAATATAACTAGTTTCTAATTTTTTGTTTTTAACTTATTTCAACCTATAACTATTGTTTAAATAATATACAATATATAATGTTTAAACTTTAAAGGTACAAACTATCACAATAAATACGATTGTAATTAATTTAAGATATGTATAATTTGTTTCAATGTTTATAATTTACGTAACTCTAGGTTAAAAATTATACTTTTGATGTACATGCTTTGACACAACCAATATTTAATACATAGTCTAGTTAGCTGTTAACATAAAATAACTACTTGCTTTGCGTTTTTTTACTGATTCTTTGAATGTTTTTAGTGTTTATAAAAAGTAAAAAAGTTACAAATATTAAGGAAAATTGTATTAAATTTAACGTTATTGAATCATGCACCCAAAAGTGATTCAAATGTTAAATTAAAAACTAAGAAAGTCAAAGGAGGTAGGAAATAATTCTGATTTTTATCAAATGTGTGAATATTTTAGCACATTCGGTTTCTTAACTTTTTGTATTCTCTTCTAAAAGTGATTCCTATGATTGTAAATAAAATACATATAATTTTAGCCCCAGTTGAAGTCTTTATCACTCTAAAAAAGTCTTAATTACTCTGTGTAAAAATTCCAGTTACATTAAACAAACACAAAATAGTTTTAAAAACGAAAAGGAAACGGTAGTCGAAAAAAATATTAAAATACATGTAACAAAAGAATATGTAGCCATATGCAAATTTACCGAAAACAATTTTAATAATTCGTATACCACCAGAACGAAATTGAAAATTCAATAGTCTATTCGGGTATTAGTTTAGATTTAGCATCAATTTAAGTACAATAGTCCGTTATCCCAAATGTGATGACTTCAATCGAACCCCTTCCCCCTAACCAAGCTATGGATGTAAGCGGATTCCCTGTACTCGATTAATGTTTCATAAACTTGAAACCTATTGCGCCTATGTTTGTACTTTGAAATCCACTTGTTAGTGGTACTACTCACTAGGGATTTACATGTACTAAATGTTCGAAAATGTGCCCTCTCCTGCATAGAAATTCAAATAAAAAATTTCGCGAAATTCAAATATAATAAAGTGGTAAGTTTTTGCTTTCACGAAAAAACAAAAATTGTATTGTTTTATTTTTTAATATAATTTTATAATGTATTAACTATACAAAAATTTTACCATCTTTCTAGATAAAGTTTTAATGATATCGTTCAAGCATTTTTCGTTAAGGTCGGACAAGTTTGAGTTGTACAAAATTTGTATAAATAAATAGAATTTTAATGTAATATCGATTCTTCCTAAAAAGTATACGCGTCTCAACATTCGATAACACGGTTATAGGTTACTTGATTTATAAAACAAGGCTGCAAGTAGGCCTACAACTATTAGTAAAAGATCAAACGCAACCAAGTTAGTAGAAACAATACAATTTAGTTTGAAGGCAAGATTATGATTACTATTTGTTCCAAAATGCAAAATCAAAATATTAAAACTACACAAAGTCTGTAATAAGTCTATAAATATGAAGTATGTTTATTTTTCATATTATATTCATATATTTTATATTAAGTATTTTTACATGTATAAAAATGTATACATCATTATATTCAAAGAATCCTTAAAGCATCTGAGTTTTAGTTCTAATTGACAAAGCTAACAATAATGCGATATGTGTTTTATTGTTCGTATTAAAATTGTGAATCTTTCTTTAAACTTAAAATGATCATATTTTTTTATATTTAAAAATTAAATTCATTGTATCATTAAGTATTAAAATATGTTGTACATAAATTGATATGTTAATGTTATAATATTTGGTAATTATTATTTTTTTAATTTAACTTGATATAGCCATACATTACGAAAGTATTTTAGTATTATTTACCAAATAATTCAAATATTTTAACATTTTATAATAATTACTATAGTTTGTATAATTTTTTAAATATTAACGAGCAAGATAGATAAATTAATTTTAATACATCAGTAACTATTGTAGCCGTTATTTGAAATTAATAATATCCCAATTCTATTTAAAATTCCTTGCATGTTGTAATGGTTTCTCCTTATCATTAATCAAACTATAAAATTAAGAAATGTCGATTTTATTTCTAATCCATAATGCTAACAACGTACAGTTTGAGAACTGAGTTACCTACTATTAATATTTTATAACCGTTGCGAAATATTTCTTTGTACTAAAATTTTATTGCGTACATTTATTGATACTTTATAACAAAATAGCTAAAGGAAATGCATCAATTTAAACTGAAATGTTATCAGGTAACTGCTATGAACTAATTTGTGAGTTTATATATGCTTTAATCGTTGATACTTATTTGATTTGTAACTAGTTTTAAAGAATTACAGTACTATATAATCCTTTGTTAGTGAAACTTATGGAGCAAATATACTTGAAGAGCACGTGTGACTTAGTATTAGATAAAAGAATGGCATACATCCAAAACAATATCGTAATAAGTTACAAAGCAAATTTTGATATAAAATCATAACGTTTGTTACTAAGTTGACGTATGGCCAACTGGATAATCAGATTTACATGTTTTACCATCGTTCATAATTATATTGATAGTTTGAAAAAGTTCGTAGCAGTAATTTGATAAAGAATATCAGCGTAAATGACATTACTACTTTTGTGGAATTTTTTTTTGTGCATCCTAGATCGGACTTGTTGGATTTGCAACTTCTTTGTGTGGTCCATCGATATACATAAAAGATATATACAACTCGTAACCGATATTGCTAGAACTTTTAAACGCAGAATTTAAAATATTCCACTAGTTTTCTACAGATGTGATACAAAGGTTTCATTTTTATTTTTTTATTATTTTTGGTGTCCAAGTCATTAATTTGTATATCAATTAACCCATAGTCTTGCAACAATATAAACTTATATCACTAGACATTACAAATCTATACACCAACGTACCAATATAGGAAACAATGTCAATCTTAAAGGACTGCCTTATTGCATGCGGCAAAATAAGTTATCAAGAAGTTGATGAATTATTGCAGTTAACTAATGTAATTTTAAAACAAAATTATTTCACATTCGACAGTAGTTTCTTCACGCAGAAAGAAGGGCTGTCTATGGGTTCACCTTTATCAGGTTTATTGGCAGACATATTCCTCAATTACTTCGAAAATAAATTTTTACTCTCTAATATTAACTAATTTGTAAAGAATATAATTTTTTATGCACGATACGTGGACGATACATTCATAGTGTTCAACGGTACGACTAGACAAGTTGAAAACCTTAAAAAATATTTGAACTCTATTAATTCCAAATTACTGTTTACTATGGAAACCGAGTTAAATAACAGGATTAATTTTCTCGATGTAACCGTATTTAAATTATCCGACAGTACCAAGTACAAAATTTTCAGAAAAGAAACCACAACGGATTTAACTATCCATGCAAAATCTTACCATCCATTCACACCGAAAATGGAAGCATATAATAGCTTTGTACACCTTCTCCTATCCATACCACACGACAATAAAGATTTCGAAGAAGAACATTATTAAACATATCACTCTAGCAAATGGATTTAAAAGAGAAATAGTGGACAGGTTATTAAAAAACAAAACAAAAAAAAATTGTCAAAAAGCATAACATTATACAGAATAGAAAACACAAAAGGAAATTTGTTGCCGCGGATTATACCAATCTAATGCCTACAATTCTGAAAATTCATTCAGTAAACATAACATCGTTGTCACACCATCGCACTAATAACAATATACAAAACAAATTGCGAAAAAACACCAACATACCTACAGAAAAGAAATCAGGTGTATATAAATGCAATTGTGATGACTGTGATTGCTTCTACATCGGACAAACGGGCAGAACGTTCATGGAGCGCTACAAAGAACATCTGCCTAAAAATAATCTATACGACAATAGATCCAGCTTTGCGCAACACTTAATTGACAACAATCACTCATACACAAGTTTCAGTAACAATATGACACCACTAGACATTCAAAAAAAAGGGACGATTGTTGAATGCAATTGAAGAATACGAGATTTACAAGGCATATAAATAGACACCTGACAACATACTCAATGATAAACTTTCCTTCCAGTCTAACTCTTTGTATGAGACGGCCTTAAGATACAATAGGACAGATAAGACAAACTAAGATAAATGACCTGTAACCCTAATAACCGCACCATTCAGTAGTTCACGTACCGAGCAACCGTGCGTACGTAAATCAAAAATGTAAAAACGTGTATATGTGTGTGTGTGTAGTGATTTATGTGTTTTTAACGTGAATGTTTTAATGTTTTGACGACCCCTAAGGAGATAATAACTGAGGATGGAGTTTCGGCTGCGAAAAGCGTACTGATTACAATACAACAGAAGTCACAAGACGGAGCAAATTAAGGTAATTTATAAATACACTTTAATTGATATACAAAGGTTTAACTCCAAATTTCCTCGTCCGATCAGAGAATCACAACGGAACATAGACTAGACCACTGTTATGTTTTGCTGACGGCAGTGCATTCGCTTTCTCACAAAACTTACATGTTTTTGTTGCTCTCGACGCTGTGCAAGTTTCCATTGTATCTCTGCATTATCACTCTTCCTAACGTTAATCATAAACATGCTCTGTCTCCGAGGCTTTTCCGGCTCAGGGTAATACCGTCGCTGCCCTCTCGGCTTTTGTAGCTCTTCCTGAAATCGACGTCTACAGTCCCTGGCAACGTGTCCTATTTTCTCGCATATGCAACATGTGCGTTGCTGCGCTGGATACCTGTACTGTTGCGTATAGAATGCGAGTCCGTCCATTTCCGATCGCCCTTTATAGTTTCCTGGCTCCTGCCTCCGATTGTAGCTGTAAAAGTTTCCCCTACGCGGCGATGCATGTCTTCGAATTTCGCTCCTGCACTCTCTGGAAAAGTGCCCTTGCTTGCCACATCCCCAACACGTATAACTCTGCGTCGTATTCTGGTCACGCTGTGTATTTTTAAAACGCCCTTTAGTCTCATAATGCCCGTCAAAGCCCTTGCGCTCGCGTACCCAACTGTCGTCGAAAGATCCGTCTCTACACGGTGACTTACTTGCTTGGAAACGCCCCCGACTTTCACTATAATCTCGTGGCCTACTGTCGTATCTCGTTTCATTTTCATTCCGTCTGTTATGCCCTGACACCTGCATATTATCTAATATCGCCATTACTTTATTTATTTTTTCTCCCATCTCAACCACCTGAATATTTGTGGTATCACCGGACGAATAACACCCTAATCGATTTCGCATTAAATAAGCTGCCTTCTCGTATGACTTAATGTTGTCCCTAAGCTTTTTCAACGAAGAATTGTCCAACATTGCTATTCGCTGTAGCAATGCTGGGTTGAGCCCCTTCAAAATATATGCACACAACTCTTGTTCCGGCATTTCCGCATCTATCCGTGCGCATAAATGTTCTACATCTGCCCAATATTGTACGAAGGATTCATCTTGCAATTGTACCCGATTATTAAGTTTCATTAACAACATCTCCTTTTCCTGCGTGGGTGTAAATGTATTTATAAACAGTCCCTTTAACTCCGCCCATGTGAAAACATTGTGCTTACGCTCAAAATTATCGTAAACCGTTAAAGCAACACCCTCTAAATACATGGGAAAATATAGCAATTTTCTGTCATCTGTCCAACCATTAGCTAACGATGCACGCTCAAACCTTGTCACGTAACTTAAAACATCGTCCCCCGTAGTACCCCGGAATTTACCCGGATCAAAGAAAGGTAATCGCTCTGCCATTTTTGGTTGTATAAACAAACTATCCCTACAACCTACGCTTTTTGTTGTCACTAGTTTAGAACGTATGCATTCGAAATCTGCTTTCTCAGATGCGCGAAACCCTAAATCTGTCCAAATTTTATCTGCGCTACCTTAGTTCAAAGCATTTATTTCAGTTAAAGTTAAATCAATTCAAACTACAAAAACCACCATTTTGTTAGGGGTTGAAAATAACTGGTACCCTTATTACCCGGGTTCAAACACTAGGTTAATATATAAATAAGGGACAGATCAATTACAATAATGCATCAGCGGTTCAGTGGTAATACTTATTTCTCTATATTTACTCATATAATATAATACAATACAAATATATATATATATATGGTTTGATACAATAGCCTACACTTATGCTCTACATACATTTCCTTTACTAGATACTACTTTCGTATGACAGACTGAAACAAGAACTCGGTAAACAAAGCTACTGAATTTACTTTAATTAAACTTTCCCGTTAAACTTTTGACTCCAAACTCAATGTGATATCGATAGACTAAGTATTCTGTTACTCACTCGTTCTATTGCAGAACCGGTTTCGTCCTTCAATCTCGTGTAGACTTCCCGTATGTTGGCTTGTCTCGTGTTGTCCAGCTTCCAACCCTTAGCTTCTCAATCACAATACTTGGCCAAGTCCCGGCCAAACGTCCCTAGCTAACTGGCCTAGCTTTCCGGCCCCACACTTTAACAGACTGGCCTAGCTACCGGCCCAACACCCTAACAGACTGGCCTATCGACCACAATCCTCTGGCCCAGATTCTAGATTCGGATTATACTTTATAACCCGTCTAGCTTCCTTGTTGTCATCTTAAAACAAACCAAAGCAAAGCGAGTTCCGTGTTCCGCGTTTAACGAACTCTCCCGCGACCTCGCTACAATTTCCGTGTTTATACCGTACTTCCTTATCCGTCTTACTGGTCAAAACCTTAACATTCAAAATACTATTTCTAATAACTAAAATACTAAAACATATTCCCGCAAAACATAACACCACCTACTCTATATTGTTATTGAAAAAGAAAAAAAATATTAAACTTACTAGCATTTAGTTTAGTTTAATTTTGAGCGTTGTTGACAGAATTGATCAGATTTTTTAGTGAAGTTAATATATCACTATTTCTAGAAATTTAAAATTATTGTACTCAATGTACATTAGTATCAAATTCCCAAACTGCTTCAGTAGTGGCATTAAAATTAAATTTGTTTAGTTTTCTGTTATGGAATTATAAACACAAAACAAATAAATTATCAGTTAGAGCTGATTACAAAATATATAGCTATTTTTTTTATTTCTTGCTATTCTACGAATTGGTATGCACTGTTTTTGAAATTTTGTGATATCTCAAATTGAACTTATAGTTGTACGTATACAACACATTGTTTGGTTCAACTCGATGAATACAGTATTTCGTCGTGGTTAAACCAAGGCAATATCAGAGTTTTTAGGAGACATGGATGTAAACCTTAATTGTTATAGAGAATATAAAATCTTATATTCGTAGGAACATCTACTTTTATTCACTGCATTGAAATTCGTTTCGTTGAACGATAAAATAAAATCGAACGACCAGAGTAAGGAAAAATAACTAACCAAGTAAAGTAAATTCCTTTTAATGTAAAGCAAAACATACTAAACGTAGTAGTTTAGAAGTTTGAAATAAAACTAAATGTAAAATTTTAAGGCGAAACACAACCTTTGTTTGTGAATTTTAAAATTAAGGTTTACATTAAAGACAGTTTCACATCTACTATAATACAGAGTGTCCAAAAAGACCCACTCCCTTAACTTTGGAACAAGTATAAATAAATAAATGTGCTTCTCTATATGACACAAGGAGATGAATTTTGGTGTAACCGACCTTTCATCCTTACCTAAAAATGGGGGTTGAGATTGTAATTCAAAAATCGTAAATACAAACCGCCGTAAAATGATACCTCATTTTAAAGGGCTTGATAAATGAAGAAGAATGGCACAAATTAGAGGTGCTATCTTAACCCTATCGAAAATGGTGGCCATTTGAACTGTGTAGTTTTTAAGCTAAGTCACACTATTTAAGATTCTATTATTTCTAGACCAAGTAGTTATCAGTGGATAAAACTTAGTAAAAATACTGTATTAATTTAGGTCCGAAACAAATAACTTGATTGGTGTTATACTTGATTGCATTATAATACAAGTTTATTTATAACTGTTCTTCGCATTATAAACAGGGTGGTCCATATGTATGGGAACACCTCAATAAATTGGAAACTGTTATAGATGTAATACTGTAACTTTCAGGATAAGTTATTGGTCAAATACTC